>JTDE01002784.1:3860-13980 GCA_014338405.1 Paragonimus skrjabini miyazakii | reverse complement strand
TGAAAGAAACGGTTATAGTAGTTAGTGTAAGAATAAAAATGGTCGGTACTGTTTATTCTTAAAAAAATGGAGAAGAACAGGGCCACCCTTCGACACAGATCAAACAAGGCACAGCAATCTCAAAATAATGCAACAAACCTTAACAAAATCAACATTCATCATAGCTTAAGTGAGCTTGATGGAGCAGTTGGTAGTGCGAACGCATACTACATACTTAGGCATTGATCATAGATCCTCTTTGGCTACGGCGTCTCAAGCTGAACCTTGCACTCATGTATAATCTAGTTTATGGCAATAAATTTACTGTCGAACTCGCGATTCACCTCCAGCATAGCTCCAAATACAGCATCAGGAACAAAGAGTTCACCTTGACGGCTCTTAAATCTCGTAAAAACTGCGTTCAAATTTTTTCCAGTGAAATATACCTACATTTAGAACAAACTCCCACATGCAATTAGAGCCAGTAAGAATATACATAAATTCAAACGAAGCTGAGAAACTTTCCTGACATTAAGGAACGTCATGTCTATTTCCATACTCCGCCGGCCTGAAGACGACATCTTTGAAACGGGACCTATAACATCTAAACATCTGATCTAACCTGATAACATCTGAGGGTAAACCTATACCACATGATGCAACGCCACACACACTTCGAACTGATCAAAGCTATCAACTTCGCTAAAACTTGCAGCTGAACAACAAACCTATAGCCAACACATAGTAACATCATACACACCCCGTTTGTAGTAACCAAACCATCCTGGTATGCTCTTACTCCAGACTTCATGTTAGCCAATTGTGCATAGTTATCGACTACCACGCAACAGCTGTGCACGTTAAAACTGTTTGGAAAATGTATATATATATATATAACTTGGCCTGTTCGCCTCATATGATTGCATACGAATATGTTCCCCTTCCTATCCTAACAGACCACTCGACGATCATCCCGTGTTGCTAAACACCTTTTACATTCTACATAACGGTCGTATATACTAAATCGACATCTGAATTCGGCTGTAATCATATACTAGGAAAAGCTGTGAATCGATCTTTTGTCGCGTCATACGATAACAGATGTTTGTTGGAGGTATACATTTTATTAACTAACACAAAATTATAAATTTTATATAAAAGGTTTGGTCAGAAAATATCGGTTTCCATTATTCGTCATACTTCAAACGATCATTTTATGTTCTCCTGTTTATCACAAAATTTTGCTTTTTATTCTAGATTCCACGATAAATTCTAACGCGAGACAACATTCCATAGCGTCCGGACAATCAAGATCCCGTACTGGTTGAACAATTCGCGAGGTCTGCGAAATTCCGTCGATTTTAAGAAAATAACGAAGTCACATTCAAAAAATCGTCCTTTGTAGTGGATCTAAACAATATACAAAATTCAAGTATGAACACGAGATCAAAAAGGTGATAAAAATGGAAACGATCAACTCACAATAGTTCGCTAAAGTGCTTTGATTTAGAATTCCACTACATCAAACGCAGTATCCAACAGATACAATCCGTCGTGTCGTTCCTAATTAATCTTGGAGGTCAACAACTGAGGTAATTCCAATGATAGATAAATAAAGAACTTTACCGCAATAGTCGTTTGATTCCGTTAGCTTCTAACGTCCCAAAATTCAATGCACCAGCGACCCGAATGCAGAGAGAACGCAAGGCTCGCGAACCGAGAAGTGAGTGAGTTGTATTTACTGATCATCGATTCGTTCGATTAAGTTGGTTTAAACGTTGGCTGTATACGTGAAGTTGATGAAGGTGAAAAGTGTGAATAACAATCAGAATTTTGAAATGGAAAATAGTGTGCAAAACGTTACACCATATTTCCGCAAAATTTGGAACCCTCCTATCTTCCTTCATCTTGACAAAAGTTTGTAGATATTTTCCCGGAACCGTCTACATGAAATGATGACGAAATTCTTCGACTGTTTATTTTCTCCATCCTGGAAATTTTTTTCTAGTATGACCTTGAACACAAGGCCAATGTTAACCTGTGAAGCGAAAATTAATGTAACTGCTCAGCATTTTTTATCGAACATTGAAAATTTTGAGAACTATCGTTTTAGAAGCAAGTGAGCCAAATACTTCTTCTTAAACTAGGATTTTCCTCTCTAATTATGTCCGATTTTTCAATTTATTTCCATAATTGATGTATTGTACAATTGAAAATTATGTGTACGGTATGCGTTTCACGTTACAATGTGTATTCTGATCACGCTTATCTGAGCGTGTTTCTCACAGATGCGTTGAAAACTATACCATTATCAATATTATTATTTTTATTATTGTTATTATTATAAAGCAACGAAGACACAATAAGTGGGTGATAACTCCAGTTTAGGAGAAAGCATTCAAGACTTATGCTTCTAAGTAGAATATACTCATAATCTCAAACATTCGATAAAATAACTGAGTAGTTACATCAATTTGCACTTTACAGGGTGATCCTCAGCCTAATAATCAAGATCACGCTAGAACGAGTTGATTCAAGGATGGCAAAGAAGGGAGCCGAATAATTTTGCCATTGTTAGAAGTAAATGGCCACGAGAAAATGTTTAGAAACTTTTGACTGGCCTCTGCAGAGAAAATGGGTGGAACTCTGGGTAGGACTTCGTTAATTGTCCAAAATCGACGGAATTTTGCAGATCTTACAAACTTTTTAATCATAGGGGATTGTGAGTGTCCGGACTTTCTGGAATGTTCCCTCTCGTGGAATCAAGAATGAAACGTAGAATTGAGTGATCGTTCGGAGATTGTAAAATAATCATATGAACTATGATATGTAAGCTTCTGGCAAAACTTTTCATGTTAAATTACTGACTTTGTGTGTTGAATTAGGTGATGCAGGTTTGGGTTACCGGCAGAAAGTTCCAAATTTTCTTCTTCTTTGCTTTCTGCTTTATTTTATCAAAGAACTGGGCTACAAGCTTTTGATGCATACACCAAAGAGGAATATAGTTCATTTGTTCCACAGATTTGGTCCAAAATATGAAATGTTACATTAATTTATCTGTCACAAGTTTATGTAGCAGACGGTGTTTCAGACATTTCGAGGTGACGCCTGGAAATACGTGCGAATGCACCTTTGAAGGATTTTGCCGTTACTTGACGCAACTGCAGTGGGAAAGATGTCAAAGTGGATCAGTTCAAGCGAAGAAGGACAGGAAGTTTTAAAATTCGGCGAAGAATTGAGCAGACTCCAGTGCAGGACTTAAATGATAGCTCGAAAACGTCAAAAAGTTGAAAATTTTGCGAGTCGTCCGGTCAATAGGAGTTCAGGACGTCCGTTTATCGCAAACATTTTTTCCACATAACGGACGATTGTGAGAGTAAGAAAATGAACGCAATCTTTTTGGGTACACCAGGAGAAGCAGAGGTTAGTACACACATGTATCAAATTCTTTTCTGTAGTTTTCCATTCAGTTTTGTTGGTGAGGTGATTTGTTCAGTGCTGCAGTCATTAATTGATAATGAAGTATCTTTCACCATACTGAACTGGCTTGGTCTCTTCTTACGAAATACCATAGCATGACATTACTCCAACAGATCTTGATTTTCGTTTGGGTTTTTAGTTTTGGGATAACTATAAGCAACACCTCAGTATATTACGACTCATTTCACGTCTGTTATTGATTACTTGACGACTTTTGTCAGGTTAGTCTAGCAAACTGATGACAACAAATTATCACAAAACAATTGACGTGATAGGATGAATATTAAAGCGCCGTGTTATTCGTTATACATGAGAAAGGGCAGGTACTTTTTATCAAAGGGATTTTAATTCACCATACGTTGGGTTTTTTGACAATATTAATGCTGGTTACCTTCTTTTAGCGAGCTTTTATCATGGTTTGTCACACATAGTTGTTGCAATAAGTAGAATATCTGTTCCTTGAAACGACGTCTATTATTTGCATTCCATGATTTCGAAGATTCATTCTCACAATATGTGTGTAGCATTGCTTATTTGCAATGTGCACTCTTCTGGGAGGCCGACGGAGAATATCGTTGCGTCCGCCAAATGTACTAATTCCAAGGAAAACCAATCGTGCAGAAACAGCGAAGCGCAGCAAGACATACCGTGGGGTGCAAAACTTGTAAGACCAGGGGTTAAGATAGTTGAAGGAGGATTATTGTGTATTGGAATGGAGTGAGGTTTTGAAAACAAGGGCCCAACAAGTATATGACAACAATTCTTTTGAGTATACCCAAATGTACATATATTTGAAGAGGAATTCCTTGCACGCTATTCGGATGGTCGAGTCCTTTCTTCCATAGAGAGGTCAGAGTTATTACAACCAGGATTCAGGATATAACTAAACAGAGACGTGTGAGTCAGTGGTTTTCTAAACGTAGAGAGCATGAGCACCATCCCTCAAACGGATCTGAAAGTCCTAATACTCTAAGTCCTTGAAAACACTTCAACAGTCGTTCCGTTAATTTCACTGGACAGCCAGCAAGTGCCAATTCATTTGGCAGTGTATCGGAATGTCGTTGGCGGTAAAAATTAGGGCACAGGCGTTTGAACCACTATGTTTTGACCTAGACGGCGATGGTTATAAGTCAAAACTTGGATCGCTAACATGGGGCAGTGTTGAGGAAGGCAGTCAATTAGGACTTATCAGCGTTTTCTGTCCTACTGCTGGGCGACACCTATATCACGGAACTCAAACCAGTGTAACCGTTATGTAATTTCAATGGCTGCATACGGGGACCAATCAGCAAGTACAGAAGTGCGGTAGGAGTCCAGAAAGAACAGCCCACTTGAAGATTTATTTGATGACCAATATGTCATTATTGCCGTGCAGTGGGATAAGCGAAAGAGAACATGCGAACGTATTCTAATGAAAAAGCTGAATCACAAGAAGATGAACCAAATTGAAATAATGAAGTGTTTCAGGTTAAGAAAAGAAAATGAAAGCGATTCGCAGTCGGCACGCTTTTTGGACTGCACTTTGGCAACGTCTACTGATTAAAATGAGTTCAAACGAAGTTCCAAACTCACAGGCGATTGACGTGATTTCTATGCTTGAAGAACACCAGCAAGGCACGACAAGAAATTTCACCAACGTTTGAAACGATTCTTGCAAAACATTCTACTGAAACCGGTTGAACCTGAGATTTGTGATTCGGAGGTCGTTTTACACGGACAAGTGTTGACCACGAAAGGAGTAAAAACTAAACAGAGAATGTCGGTTATCGAGGACGTGACTGTTCCATGCGATGCGGTGGCCGTTAACCGGATTCACGGAAGGGTTGAATATCTGAGCCACATTCTGTTCTGACCTTCAGATATAATGAAACGGAGCACAAGCTTGACCCACTGTCACGAGTTCTTGTGAACAAAGTCAAGAAAGAATACAAGATTACGAACTGTTTTCCGGTCGCGGATGGCGCCCAACGATCTCGCGGTCACGAACATTAATTTTCAAGTAATGGAGCCCAACCGTCGCAAATCTGATCACCAAAAAGTGAAGAAAAACACCTTTAAAGTGGGCTATGCCTGCCATGCAGCCAGAGGGCGAAATGATGGTGTAAAGCGGTTGTATTCAAAAGTTTTGAGTGGGTTTGAGGCCAGGCCACTTGACGCATTAATCGAAAGCGGGCGCCAACGTTGGAGTTCGAAGAAAATGATGGACAATTAATTCCCCCAGAATAACAAATCCTATTGTCTCAGTAATTAAAACGACCTCTCGGGAAAACATTCCCTCTCTCAACATTCAATTGGGTAAAACACGGCAATGGAATAAATAACGGCGGAAAGCGTTCGAGAAAACCAAGGAACCAGTAACCAGTACGCTGATATTCGCAAAATTTGGTTCATCTTATTCACTAGAAATGCGATGCGACAGCAGCCAATACGGACTGGGGACACTACCAACCCATCATGTGAAACCGCTCGGCTTTTGAACTAGGATGGTGATTGTTGGAAATCTCTACCCTCCGGATACGAAAGCAAAAGTCAATCTTCGTGGCACAAAGCAAATCTCAGTTTGTTGAGCTTCTGTTAGCTATGTTGTAGACAAGACACATCAGTAAAATGAGGAAGTACAATTGGTGCTGACGCTTTGGCTTTCTCATTGGTCGGCTCAACTCCGCTTGTAGCTCGTTTGTTTTAACGCGTGACGCACTTAAGCAACTTGTTTTACTCCGAGGTTCATTATAACCAAATCTGATACTGGAGCGACGTGCCACTTTGATTGGTCCCGGCGCTGACATACCAGTCTGCTGGCGTTGTGAACATCGATTAGCCGTAGTCTTCTGCAAATCACTGGTTGACTTTGAATCGATGCGTTTGTCCAATCCAATCCTCTTACAGTAATATGCACCAGAATGCAGCATACGCGACTTCAAAATCGTTAACCATCATCTATTTAGTGAAACGTTTAATGGTTGCTTACTTGGAAGGAAATCTAGGGTGTTTGCCATCTACATTATACGCAAGCATGATTTCGTGACATTTGAAGAGAATGCTTACTGGCTTCCAAAAGAAGGGCGTGAAACTTGTTTGTTAACCTGGATCAGAAGTGTACATTGCTGACATTTTCGGTAGTCAATCCACAGGAAACCGATGAAACACAACCGCTGTCAAACTATTAATTTTCCGCACTGTGTTGCCCCCACGAGTGATCACCTCCAGAAGCGAAGCCATACAGAAGAAGGCACAAATTGTGCTTTAGTTCATAATGTTATCTTAAGTGGAAGGCTTGAACAGTGAAAGTTGCTGTCAAAAAAACTGACGCCTTTCGTGTACAGGGTAAACGACCCAGGAGGTGCTAGTATTCCGAAGAGTCATGATATGGATAACAAAGTCAAGGCGGCATCTTGCGTTGAAAAACAATCAATCTGCTCACATGAACACGACCTATTGTGTTGGAAGAGCCCGAGAATAAATGCTCTGACCCGCGAACATATAATCACTTGTTCGTTAAGCGGAATTCACGGCGCTCATCAGGTAAGTGAACTGACGACGACACATAAAGTATCGAAAAGGCTGTTATGATTTGCGGCGGATATATTCACTTATAACGAGTAAAAGTGTTTGAGAACAATGAACAGTCCCAGTGATTTATTTGGAATAGAAGTCCTGTTCAAGATGACCATGCACTCGGTGATGAGCGAGCTACTTTGTCACTTTACTTGTCGTGGAATACCAGAGGGGCCGGTATCCGGTCACGAATGACAGGTCGCCAATGTAGATCTTCAAGATTTCAGTAGAAAATGGAGGCTTATTCGTTGCTCTTTAGGTACATATTATACTTCTTGTCTTGAAGGGCAGAGAAAGCGGTGAAAGGAACAAAACAATCGTTGTTTGCCTCCGTGAAATCACGTAGGATACTTATCTTGTGCTTTTGAGGAGGATATTGGAGCTACTTCACTGCGAGTGCCTCCTCGTCAAGGAGCTAGAGCACCACTTTCTGTTGCGCGTGCATCGTACACCCAGAGATAGTTTCAACAGCTCACGGGATATGTTCCGGCAAGTCGTTATTACAAGTGGCGTTGGCAGTTAAATATGGATTTGAATGAGGCCTTACTAAGACCACCATGAATACGCCAATCCCTAGTGATAAGAAATACAAGCGCCACGCGGTGGTAGAAGACACGGTGTGAGTAATATCCATGGACCGGCAGAACTCAAAAGAGAGAAAGGTGTCATGTCAGTGGTTGTTGGTTCATAGAGATATAACTTCAAAACAGTCAGCAAGGCCAGATGTACCCTCCAGTAATCACGCTAGATGGCGACCACTTGACGCCGTGCGCCGATTGGTGATAAATATCATGAAGACCATCAGGGTGTAACCGGTCAGCATGCGGGGAAACGACCAACAAAGCGGACATCATCAGTTGACCAAGAATCGACATTACGGACACAAGACAAATGTCAAAGCGACCAAAGATGGACAGATGAATATACCAGTAGATTTGAGTGCTCAAAATAAATGGTGTTTTACGTTGTAAGATAGCAAAGTTTGTTCGTTTATTTGTTTCATGGAGGGTCTCACAATTAGACAAATGTTTCGAGTCGTGACACAGTTGCCGAATGTGCTTCACATCGGACTACCGGTCTCCTATCCTAATAAGAAATGACGGGCGCGGCCTACATTTCTTGCTGGAAAACCAGGTTGTCCTGAAGTTCTTACTCGATGTTGTTTTACGTAAACCTGAGAAACACTATGCATTTCTCACATGTTAGCAAGCAACGAAATAAGGTTAACCTGTTTGCTGGTACTTAGCCCAGGTACATTTTTATTGTTACAAAACCAGGCTGCCTGCTGTAAACGTGATAGAAAACTGAAAAATATACTGGGGAACTCAGTGACTGGCGGCACTAATATAACATAATGTAAGCGGCGTTTGCTGATTTCCGTCTTGCCGATACAATTATAAACTGCAATCAAGGGGACAATGTGACGGTGGTGGTTGGAGAACAGCCCGTACTCTTACGTCAGAAGACTACTTGTCGTAAGACGAAGGTTATAATTCTCACCCAAGCTGCCTCACCTTCTCCCGATGAGACTGGCAAATCTGTATCAAGCCTGCGAAGGCTTCCCATTCCAGCTTACATGCCACTTCTGAGACAGTCTTTCAAACGCACGGCATTTCTTGTCGCATCGAGAAACCATGCAGAATACCCAACATAATTTCGCTGACTGCAGCCATGCACGTAGTGGCAGAGAATCCAGCCTAATGTATACGCTACAGGTGGTACCCAAAATGTAACACAGCTGCCGTGTCCATACGGAGGTACCAGTTTCATTATTCCAAAAGCTACTACAGATCATGTTAACACACTGGCTTTTGTGAGTCAGATGCGGCCGCTGGTCTAATCATTCACTGGTTAAATCTGCCTGTCAGACCCCAGCTGCAGGTATGGCGTGAGCTGAAGACAGTGTCTAACATTTACGTCTGGGTGGGGATATTTGAAAATAATGCATTGCGACTTTTGCGAAATGCAGTTCTTTAATATGAAGGTGACTCCCATGAAATTGGGGGTGGAACATGAATCGATATGTTTTAAGCCATCTGTTATGGAAGATAAAGCTTATATCGCCTTCAGACAAGTGATGAATGGAAAGCCAAACTAATGCTCAGTAGTTGCCATCATGATACAACTCCGGTCGTGATGGCTTTGAGCAATGGCCACAGATTTCGAAGATTCTGCAGCGATTAATGGATAACGTTGAACTTGAGACTGGGGAGATATAGGGCAGCAACGGGGAAGTAGATGATTTTCTGAAGTCACCACACAGTAAACAACATTCTTCAACCTTCATTCTGTCAAGACAGCCATCAACACCTGTGTTAAGGACCCTGACAACGAGAAATACGTTATTGTGGCTTTTTCACTGCATTTTCCCCTTGTTTAGGCTGCACATAATGTTGGAAGTATTCCATGCCACTGCTAATCGGATTACTGATAAGCCGACCAAGCACTCGTCTAACACTTTGCCAAGTAGGGGAACGAACATAACAAACAACCGTGATTGATACGTCAGCGCCAAAGCGGAACCAAGGAATTGAGCAAACCGACAAAGATAACTTTCTAAATGGACTAATTAGGGTGCTTCGGTGTCACTTCAGGACCTGATGTACACAGACCACAAAAAACGTGACAGCAGCCAGTATTCACTGTGGAAACGTCTTCGAATCAGAACAGTCAACGGTGGATTGCGGGCTGCCTCTAGTAACATTCCAACTTTATTCAGATTTTCACCACTAGAACTCAATCACTTTCACGGGTCAAGCAGAGAACTACAGAAAATGGACTCGTACGGATTCTCATGCAATATATTGTTCATCGCGCGGCACCGGCGATGACTAGTCAACGAAAATCTGCTGATTCAGGGAATGCAATTATCATTATACTTTTGGACATGCAAAAAGCTTTTGATCGCGTGCCTCACAAGCGCCTTCTGATAAAAATGACATCTTTCGGTATAAGTGGCCCATTGCTTAGTTGGTTTGATTCATACCTTGCAGACCGCACACAAACAGTGAAACTAGGAGATAACAGCTCAACACCCAGATCAGTCACCAGTGGAGTGATTCAAGAAAGCGTCCTGACACTGTTATTCTTTCGTATGTATATAAAC
>JTDE01002783.1:75861-98939 GCA_014338405.1 Paragonimus skrjabini miyazakii | reverse complement strand
TGTTTAGCAGAAAGCAGTGGTCTTCACCAAGTTAGTCGTATGACTTAACCTTCCTACAGCTCCGGATATAACAACTGTTCTTGCACACTGATGACATTTTATCTACCAATCGTAATAGTTGTTAGGATTGCAGAGAAGAAACAAAAGATCAGCATCTCGTCTTAGGCACGTTGAGTTATTTGCAATTGAAACCGATTCCATTAGGTTACTGTGTTACCACAACTGTCACAAGTTGTTTTTGAATAGTATGCATAGGAAAATAACAAAATGCATCCTTGCAGCCACATGTGGTGAGGAAACGCTTAAGCTTTCAGCCACACGCCATCTCGTTACTTTACACACTTCTTAGGAGTAGGATAGCTACCAATTCGGATAAATTCACTGACGAAAGTTCTCACCGAGAACAGTACTGTTTAGTAATTGTTCATTTCGTTGATATGAACTATATCTTTTTTCAGTTCAAGATTTCTCGAAATCATTTTCACGTGTCTTGATATCAGGTTAAAATATCCCAAGTAGGTTCACTTGGTTTCAGTGATCAACAGGGTTACTTAGCTAATTTGCACATGGGCAGGCTGAAAAGCATAACGTTTGGTTGGCTTTAACAGAGTGAGGAAACCAAATTCCGCCAGGTGCAGGGAGTAAATAGAGTTAGCTCACCTGGACCCAGTTGCTTAAGACCTCTTAAACTGACATCGAGACATGTGAAAATGATACGAGATATCTTAAACTGGAGAATATATAAATATCCCCCATAATTGATTTTGATTAACATACCGAAGAAATATGCGATAGAAATTTTGAAGCTCCTGACTAGTGAGGACGAAAGCTTCTGCAGCGGGACAAATCTTTCTTCAAAGGAACCGATTCAGCTAGTAGAGCTCTAAATGGAGACTTTCTGCCGTGAAAATCTACTCGAATCACCCCTTACCCAAACCCCGACTCAATGGGAGTTCTAACAAAGGACCAGTCGAAACATCTTGGTAAAGATACCACATCAGGATTGGATGGAAAGCCTCAATTTTACGCTTCTTGTTGTCTGCTAATTTATTTGCTCTTTATTGCACCAATAAGCTTACAGCTTGATTTTGAAAGTGCCAATACGATCAGCCAATGACAGAGTGTGATTCTTTTAATTCTGTTTAATGTGTATAAATGCGGTATCTTGTCCCATAAAAGAAGAACTGCTTATTGCAACCAGTACGAGGTCTTCTCCTTATAACTTGCGTGGACGGTTTCAATTCGAGTACGATTTCTAGGGCTAATCGAAGTCCCTAGCTCCGAGTATTGCACTTACGAAGAATTTTACGATCGAGTCCACTTGCAGAAGAGAGGTATACCAATGGGCTCACCTATATCGGAATTGTTTGCGGACGCCGTAATGAAGGACAGTGAATCTGAAGCTTTTCGGGATTTCAAACCTAACTTGGTGCTTCGATATGTGAATTATACATATGCTGTTTTACCCCGGACTCAGCTTGACCAGTTCCACAGTTGTCTGAAAACCATAATAAATGGAATGATTTTTAGAAACGCTCATGGCGTTTCCCGATCGGTTAAAAGAGACCAAATGAAGCGCTTGAAACTACTGCCTATCGTAAACCGATAACAATTGACATCATTCTCAGGTTTGATAGCAATCATCCAGCCTGTCAAATTAACAGCTGCGTGTGAACATTATTTCGACGTACGGACATGCAATGCATTTCAACCGAACTCAGAAGACAAGAACGATAACGCCTGTTCAAAGTGTTCACTTCTAATGGGTACCCCAGTAATTTCATAGAGGCGTCTATCGGAGGGTTTACAAGAACTGAACCCAAAACGCAAATGACAGTGCCATATATTCACGGCATATCTGAAGCAACTCAAAGGAAGCTCAAACCACTGAGCATCATAATTCTACACAACCCAAATTCAACCCTCTAGTCAGCTTTGGTGGACACTAAGGATCACGTAGAACCACACGAACAGCCTGGCGTGGTGTACGCGATTTAATGTATTGGGTGTGACCAACAGCATGTATGAGAGACAGGTAAACCATTTCGCACACGCGTGCAAGGACATGAATTAGCAACACGACGAGCGGACCAGAGATGAAAACTGTGACACCACGGCGCAGACACAGGCCACGAGGTCAACATGGATCATACGAAAGTGGTCAAGCGGGCAAAAATGAAAGGGAAACGGCCTGTACTTGAAGCTGCCTATTCGCAGAATTCGTTCAATCGACACGGGAGTAGACAACCACTACGTCAGCAGTGTTGACGCTGGAACAAAGGCGGGCGAAGATAGACCGACAAGCGGATACAGTGAGCACCAGAACAACCTCATTCTGACACGTTTGCTTGTCTGACAACAGATCCTAATGTGGATTTGAAACCTCACAGTAAATCGTCCACTGCTCCACGTGCGCCTCTTACATCTTATTTTATATATATATATATATATATGTCGGCGAGCCACTGGACGGTTTATTTACAAAACGCGTGCTCTAACGAACATGGTAAATGAACTGCTACTCGTGGCGTATGTTGGTTCTTTCTGTTGACACACTGGTGAGTGGTGTAAAGCTCTGTTGTATTATATTTCAAGTCTGTTGGTTTCTAACACAAAATACACTAGACGGCCAAACCTGTAGGTTTTAGTCCGATTCTAGGTGGTTTGATTTCATGACATACTTAGTTAGTTCAATAAAACCAAACTATTCATTTGTTCACTAACCACATCTAACCTCTGCTATGAGCATGATAGCAGAGTTCGTGTATACATTGTGAAATCCAATAAACCGCCTCTGAGTTTTATTCAAACCAAGTACAACAAAATCGAGCGCAACTAGGTGTACAAGCATTGTGGCTACATATATATAAATTATAGCATTACTCATGAATATGATTAGTGGAAAATAACAATACTTGAAATATTGCTTACTGTATTGTGATTAAACAACCACTAGGATCGGCTGCTGCGTACACGTACTCTTCGTTCACCTTTACTTAGACTCGTGATGCCAGTAAGCTAAGCACGATATTAGTTTAACTCTACTTATAAGTGTGACAATAATTATATCCACGCTCAATGAGATCAGTTCACAATCCCTTTAATACACTCGCGGATTATTACGACAAATCTTTGCTAGCAAGGTGGGCGTCAGAAAAAGCAGGTAGGTAATTGCATAAGCCGGATTAGTGGAGAACACCGGATGTATATGGTGGTCTGCTCAAACGTGTGTTGTCCATGCGTGTGGGCCTTTCGATGTGAATCGATTTACAGGTTGACCAAAATACCATGTAGTGATTATGGTCTTTCTGTTGAAGTCACCCACAGACCAGTTTGTATCAGAATGGGACAAAAACTTGGGAGGGAGGAATGATTAAACAGGAGACAGTAAGTCAGAAACAATCGTGTGTGCACGGAATACAGTGACTTCTTGGTATGCAGTTTGCTCTTACGTTTTATTGGACTAAATTGCACTGCCTTTGAATTTATTGGTGGTAGGACCCGGTGACATGAATTTTTCATATACACTAACTACTTCTATCAGTATAACCGAGAAAAACTAGTTTTGCATGATACTTTTTGGGTGAAAACACTAGACTGGGATTCCTTTCTTGTTACAATCTACTAGAAATACCTGTATCTATTCTGGACGAAATCTTAGCTGAGATCTACAAACATGTTAGATAAAGACGTTGACTGCTAATCTAATGACGTTGCTGTTGACTGAATCAACACCTCTGAAACTTTTAATCAAAATTAGTTGCTAAATCTGCTACATTTATTTGAAGTATAGTCAAACGTCTATAGCAATGCTGCTCAGGATTCCGTCAACGTAGGACCAACAGATGAGATAATGATGCTCGATAGATAACCCCTAGTTTGACACCATTACTGACGATAAATTCATCAGTTACCTAAGTCCACAGTGTCCATTTTGGACGTCTTTAACCAGCACGCTTTGGGGAAAAAATTGTCATGAGCAAAACGCACCAGTTCAGGTTTGAGAATTTCCTAAATAAAAAGGCGCTTGTCTCATTATACGGTTACATTTTGTACGCTTTAAGAAAACCTCTTTGGTTTAACTAGTTTCCAATATATTACTGTTATACTGCTGACTCACTGTAAATGCAGAACTTCCATCGACTCAAGTAAATTTCATCATACACTAACAACAACGTTCATCCGTATTTTTAATGTAGTCAAAATCCATCGACATAAGCAAAAATGGATATCATTTGTTGGCAAAATGTGCGTAATGATAAACATAAATGCGGTTCAACCGATGAGCGAAAGATTCCACAAATTGGGTTTCCCTATGTCTAGTCAACGGCAATAATCTCGTTTTTACAACAGTATTGTGGACAAACTCGTCGCCTGGTAGGGTCATAAAAGTGTATTGTGAGAATGTTGACATCTTTCTGGTTGAAGCGATCGATATCTGTCCGCTTGTGTCTATTTTTCTCATGCAAACTAGAATCACTCACTAGTTGTCATACGTGTTATCAAACACTTCCTCGATGAGCACCGCCAGCGATGTACTCGAGGCAATCAGTCTACACGATTCATCTCATACTAATTTTTATCGTTAAACTAGTATAAACAGTTTTTCATGATACGTGCCCATCTGAACCACAGTGCTGTATGATGAGACGTTACCATTTGGTTAACAACTTCAGGCAATAAGGAAATAGACTAGAATAAAAACCAGAGTGACTACATGGGTATCGTGTACCAGCTTAAATTCAAGCCGACGATTTGTTTTCATATGGTATTCTGAGTCAGGTACTATGGGACGTACTCACTAAGTTACTGAAATCTCTGCGACATTTGCTTGTAAAAGAGGAGCTTACAATGAAATAATCAATGGTAATTTTGTAACGAATTGTCCTTCAATATAGCAGCCTGTTTAATGTCCAGTTCACAAGTTCCGGTGCCACTCGTGGACTCGTGTTAATGACCCGGAGTTCGAGTGCACAACGGAGCGATGCTTTCATTGGAAGGTCGTATGCACTTTTGCTCGGTTCTGTTCGTTCGGTGGAGGTTTTTGTTGTAGATTTTCGCTTGTCATAGCTCGTCCTGTGAGCCGATTTTGGCCAGTAGTTACTTGTTCGCTATTATGTTTGTTTTTTTGTGTTGACTGAGGCAGGCTCACTAGCATCGTATAGGTTCTGCCACGGTTATTTGTCTGAAAGTGACTTGCACTGAGACCACAAAAGGTGGTATCATATCCATTACGTATTGATCCATTTAAGACACGACATTAGAAACTCAGTTAAACGATAGTCACGTCATTTCTCGAAATAACCTAAATGTGACATTACATTGTAAGCCATTCAGAAGGCCGTCGCGTAAATACTTTATCTAATTTGCACCAACTTTTCGTCAGCTTTTATTATCCATCAAGACTAGATGAATAGCAATTATACATTGAACAGCACTGACATACGATTGCAGCGCTCGTAGTCCGGCAGACTATCTACTCAGTCGTTTCCGAAAAGGAGCGATAGGCTTGAGTTTCTCTCATGTTGGAGTTCGTTGATAGTGTATATCCTTGCCGCAACCAGGACTAGAACTTCGGTCAAGCTTTTATGAGACAACCGTGTTGACCATTGCACGGCTTTCCTCACAATAAACATGATTGAGCTATTGTTTACAAACGCTCAGTCGCATTCATTTTTGTGTAGCACTCAAATTGTGCGTTAACAGTAAATCGTAAGTATACTTTCTTGAAAAACCCTTGCCAGTAGCTTTGCTTGCTAATCCAGGAGGATACCTCTGTCAGATCCTCTCCCGTTTTGAGTTACTCTTTCAATTTGTTATCCAAGAATATCTATATTATTTGATCATCAGCCGATGACATGAACGTTTGCAAGGTAGGTGAGAAGCATGTGTTAAATACATCTAGTATGTCAACAAACGATTATCAAACCAATACTACTCTACCAAATCACAAATTTTAGGGTACATGGTTCGCACCCGAGGTTGCCAGTTTAGTTACTTTGTCGGAGGTCAGTAAATTATTTGATTCCGAGCTCGATCAGGCTAAACGTCTTTCTTTAGCCAATTGGTCTAAACGAACAATGTCGTCTGCAATCCAAATTAGCATTTTTTGATAAGCTGTCATTTGTAAGTTATAAGCTACAGACCAACTGTATTGGCAACCGCGAAACAGAAGATTTCATTAAAAAAATTCGCCAAAAATGAAGTAATTACTAGACATCTACAAATCTGTACTGACATTACGGTACTACAGTATGATTAACTTGAACATTTGACTATTCCGTGGCTAGGCAATAGAAAGCATATCGTGCCAGAGTTTCATTCAAATGAGAGAGAAACACTACAATACACTGGAACTATGAAGTATAGAGGAAACATCAGTTCAACAAGTTTAGATGCCACTTTTAGGCAAAAATCTCGTCCTATATTTTGTTGTTTCCCAAAGTGCCCAGTGAATTAAAACAACCTACAAAAAAAAACACTTCAGCTCATAATATATCAAGGACAGTACGGAACCGGAGCCGTTCACAATTCAACAGCCATCCGTTATAGTGTACCCTTGAACAACAAGCTCAAACTGGAGACAGAATAGACATCAAGTTGTGATCTACAAACTAGATTGGGGGCAAAATGGCTGGTACTATATGAGTCGAATTCAAAAATAAGCCAACACAAGAACACACAAATACAGACTACGAATAAACAGGTATTATGATGACTGCTTAAATATATATATATATATATATATATGAATACTGAACATCGTCAGTTCAACTGACAGAACGTTATAATATTTGGCAGTGTACAGGCTGAAGACATGCAAATTAATTACGATTACTTGCCATTCACATCAAAACCCAAGCGACAAGCAAACAGACCTGTACAAGTCGACGAAGAGATCAGAAACCAGGGTAATGGAATAGGAAGTCGGTCGGTAGATTTTCTTGTTAACATACAGACCAAATATCAGGGAAATGAATCCAAGAACTTCAGCTTCTAGGACTTTGGCTGTTCCTGCTGGTACATATTCAGAAGCAACGGTAAGTAAAGCAGGTTCATTATAGTGGTCAAACGAAACTGCAAGATTTCAGACTTGGTGATGTACAAAAATGCAACAGGATGACTCACTGCTACAAACTCAGTCGCCTAAAGGGTTTTCCAGACACAAATTCACTATTTATTGGAATTCTAACTGGACCAAAAATCTATGGTTGAGTGCTAGCGTGCAGGAGTCAATGTGCAGATCTTGCCAGAAGAATGGACAGGACTGGCGATAGGGGAGGACAGCCATATTGGAGACCTTTCTCAGTAAATCGCTTACACACTTTAAGTAGATTATAACACAAAAATCAGTAAATGTATACCCACAGTGTTGCCAGATTGGGCCAGTAATTGTGTGGTTCTATTCAAGAGCTCGAGTAAGGAAAGTGTGGTTTGTGAATGTGTCCGTTTTTAATGAGCCATGAATTGTGTGCATTCATTGTAAAAAATGTTTCCAGATTAATCACTTAATATGAACAAAGCAGTAAGAAGACGAACAGTGGTAGCATTTCGTATTGACTCTTCGGTACCAAACAACAATAACCAGGAACATATATATGACACTATTGTGGTGGGGGGGGTGAAGAAAATGAAATAGCAAACTGGGTGGAGAACAACAACGCAAAATTATCCGTGGGAGTCTAAGGCATACATATAATTGTTTTTGTACACACAATGCAGGCTTGAGATGACTAATCGCGACCGTCTCAACGAAACGCAGGAAACGTGGATTAGCGTGGTGCATTATAATCTTGAATGTTGTTTTGGGATTAATTCGATGACCGATGCCCAACATGTGTCTGGCGATAGACGAGGCCGGAAGTTTGCGTGATCCCGGGATAAGGGAAGTACACTGCGCAGTCACATCCTGAACCCATTTTGACAGATGCTTCTTCATCCTAAAGTTCAAGCATCTATCGGTTCTGCCGATGTAACTTTCGCCGCAGTTACAAACAAATTGATAAATACAGTGTGAGTTGGCGCCAATAGGTTGCTCTCACTTAACTGAAGGTAACGGTAGCTTACGAGTTCATTCAACGACTATGATTTCAGCTGTATTGTATGCTCGCCTAATGGATGCGACGAGGTGTTTTGTTGTTCGAAGTGAAGAAGTGTCACCTTTGAATGGCAGTTCAATGTAGACTTTCTTCTTCCCAACCGTCTACTGCTACACGTTGCTGGCTGTGTCTGCTGACAAATCTCAGTGGATACCCATTATCCTGTAACGTTGTTGTAAGCAATCGGAGTTCATCAGCTAAACATTCTGATGAACAAATGCCTCTGGCACGCGTACACAATATTCTGACTAGTGCTCGCTTGTTCTTCATTGGTGTAAAACTTGCGAGGTGTGTGTACTGATCCATCATCCTTGCGACCGATGAGGATGTCTAGAACCGGTAGGCATCCGTTCTTTTCCAGCTCACAGGTGACTCTCAGATTAGCATGACATGCGTGGAAGCGGTTTACCATCTCATCAATCCTTTGCGAAGATTGCACAAACATGAGAATGTCATCCACATAACGTTTGTACAACAGCAGCGACGAAATGTCTTGAGCCATTCGCCTTTCTACCATCATCATGAAAAAAGTCCGCTAGCAGCGGTCCTAATGGACTGCCCATAGTGACCCCGTCTATTTGTCGATAAGGCTCACTCTGAAAGCTGAAACTGATATTCTCCGTGCACAGTAGTTGAGACAGCTTAAGCATACCCGTGAGAATTTTTATATCAAAACCCTCAGTCTCGATCAGACTGCATATAAATCCAATCGTCTCGTGCAATGGGACATTCGTAAACAGATTGAACGTCTACTGAACACATGGCTTTGTCTGCTAGGTTGACTTTGTTGAGATCTTCAATTAAATCGAATGAGTCTTTAACGGTATGTGTGCCAAATTTCCGTTTTAATGGCGTCAGAGCCTGCATAAACCATCGAGCCAGTTTGTGTTGTGGCGCATTGTTCATGGACAGAATCGGTCTGAGTGGCACACCCGGTTTGTGTGTTTTAAGTAGGCCATACAGTTGCGCTGTTGATGAACCACTGGGTTTTAGAGATTTAAAAGTACCTTCATCAATTGTTCGATGTAGCAGCAACAAATCAAGGTATCGAATTATTCTTGCTTCCATATCAGTCACCTTTTCTACTTTGTGGATACGTTGGAATTTACTTTCGTCATTAAGTATGGGCAACATTTTTCCGGCATACTCCTCCTTATCCATAATCACGACACCGGAAGATCTATCTGGCTTCAACACGACAACGTTCTTAGTCCTCAAGTCTTTTAGAGATTCGAAATGACGAGTTGTGAAAGCACATCTGTCCCTTGATGGTGTTATAATGAACTCTTAGGCAATGTCGGTCGGCTTTGTTTTAAACCAGTTATGATTGTCCAAGCCAGTAGTATGCAAATCTTATAACTGGTCAAAAAGATTTTCAAATTGGGCCTCTAGTGATATGCGGTCTAACTTATGTGAATGAACTTTGTAATTAAGTCTTAACGACAATGCTTCTAACTGTAGCACATCAAGTGGTATAGAAAATAGGTTCAGAACGTAATTATTGAGATCTCGAGGGGATGGTTGATCTTCTGATTTCTCCAAAGACTTGTAGAGGCGTTCCAGTCTCAATTTCTTCGTTCGATCGACTACCATTTTGCAAAAATTAACAAACGTAATGCAACTGAGAATCGGTAGATTCTCCACAAGAGGTACACGAAGAGCATGAGTTTGACGTAATTCCATAATGCGCTTTTGTGCAGTTTCAATGTGAGCAGTACTGATACGCTTTAGGTCCCCGATGCTTGATTTCAGTCGACTTATTCTCAAACATTTCAGAATAAACCGTGGATAAAGATCCTTTGATATACAGTCAGAGAGAAAACATATCTTCACCCGTTCTCGAACAATCTTGCATTTCAAGCTAGCAATGTGTCGGAGCAACTTGCATGAACCAGCGGCAATTCGTCATTTAAAAAAATTGAAACAGTTGGTTCCCTTCATAAATTTGAACAAAGCGGTACGAAGACGGACAGTGGTAGATGTTAGCATTTCGTACTGTCCGTCTTCTTACTGCTTTGTTCAAATTTATGAAGGGAACCAACTGGTTAAAATCACCTAATAGTTGAGTTTCTTGACTCTGACGAAAATGGCAATCACATGGGAGGACTTGGGATCATTACGGTGTGAAGCATCTCTTACATATTTAAATGCTAGTGGTCTGAGAAATGACATCTATGTTTCTCCTTGAATTATCAGTGGTGATTGCCACGGCCAAGAGAAAAAGAAGCAATCATACATTTTGTGTTATTCACACACTGGTTGCGTAGTCTGTTCATTCGTCCAAGATACTAAAACCCTATATCAGTAGCCCTAGCAGAACAACGTTCACTCAGAATAATATCACCAGCTTAAAAAGCCCAGCTTTTTCTGACGACTGTAGTTCATTCACGTGAACTCAAAAGAGAAAAGTTGACAAGGTAGCAGTTTGAAATGCATGGAGTTGATTTTCCACGTGGTGGACACAATGCTGCTGACTTAATGTGCTGTCTTGTACGGGTTGATTGATCATTTTACGAACCGTTCAAAGTTGATTGGATACCTTAAGCCCTTAAAGGTTGATGCAATCTTGCTCAGTTCAAGTAGTTGAAACAGTACTACAGTTCTAGCATCACAGACAGGTCACCATGCACCTGTTATCTTGTGATAACGTAGTTGAGAACAGTGATAGCGTTTCTGCCAACGGTTGGTCTCAGTGGCAATCAGCGAAGTGGTGAACAGCTGTTTCGATCTAGTTGGCAGATTATAGTCCAAGCAAATATCCACTAGACCACGGGGGCACGGTCACCTGGATTGTAAGAAGGTATGGACTACAATCCGCCACTTATTCACAGGTAGTGGTTTCCATTCTCCGGCGTGGGTGGTGATGGTGAGACCCAGCTAGTTCGAAACAGCTGACCAACACTTAGCTTGTAGTCATTAGGACCAACCGTTTGCAAAACCCCTCCCTTAACCCCTTCTGGGGCTGTGGTGGATGCTTGCTCGTTTGCAGGCCAATCACAAAACGGTTGATGAATTTCATCCTATAAACGAAAGAAAGCACAACGGCCAAGGAAACTAAAAGCGCTGGATTTGTTAGCCTGGATCGATAGGTTGTGTTCTTTCGAACTCAGCAGTAAAGTTGCAAACGTTCCATCGCTAGACAAGGTGACATCGTCGATGAATAGGAATGTGAGCTAACAGGTTCTAACATTGTTGTTGATGAGGGTTGTTTCCTGTCTGTTTTTATATACAGTGATAGAATGAAAACTAGGGGACGTAAATTTTTCAACTTAGTCCAGTTGTAACATTTACTCCAAACCGGTTGGCAGTAAAAATGTCATTTTGTTTGATGTTGAGACGTTTTTAAACAAACGTCAAGCCTGGCAAACAATCGGAGTGGATACAATGCAGTAAACGAGACAATTAACAGCGTAGAATGAAAGTCAACAACTATGCAAGTGATGAATTTTAGTAGCTGAGACACATGCTGTTATCTAGCATGTTGACGAGCCATGTGATCTAACTAGACAGTTCTGAAAATAGCCGAAAATCAACAACCCCCACATCCTGAACAAGTTTTCTGAACAACTACAAAATTCTCCTAAGCCGTAGTATATTGTAATTTGCATCGTACATATTTGTATATTATGTAAATACTATCGGCCACAACATGCAAATGAACCGGAACATACGTTCACTGTTGTTCGCGCACCCATATTAACACTGTCGAAACACTTTTCCGCGTTTGTTTATTAAGTCCATGCTGCCTGAATAGCGCTCACTAACATATGCATATCTGTGATCATGCGTGTTAGGGCACTTTCAAAGTGACCATGTCTCAGAAAATCCAAGTAGGCTTCAAAGCAGAAATAAATCATCATTCTTCTACTTTCACTGATGTTAAATCACCTGTACTAGAGAGTTTGTGATTTTAATATCTTCTGAGATATCCAGTAGACGCTGAGTGATAGGGACATTTTTATCGATGTTCACCCCCCCCCCTTCTGTTACAGCGGTCTCATGTGCTTCAAGGTGCAGCTTCATAAATAGGTTAATCGGTTTCATATAACTGTGATCTTCTCCAATAATATTAGCACAAACTAGAAATTGACAGCTTACCAAGAACTGTGTAGGTATGGACAGTTTTATAACTTCACAACCTTTCCTACAAGGTGGCATGTCGTGCATTAACAGCAGTGGTGGAGTGAAAAGTACTTCGCGCCTTGGTGACTCACTTGTGATGAAATTGTGTATACAGTTCCCGTTGAATGGGTGAGCTTTCCGCGAAACGTTTACTTACTGGCACTATTATGGAGACTGGTTTATATACCTTTGTACGTCGCATCGTGTTGTTATTACTGTTTGACAGATCTACCGTGACAGCTAGATAGCAGACTCTAAATGAATTAAAAGGTGTTGGTAGTTCACATGTCTGATTAGACTTAATGTCTGCAACAAAGTTTGTAGGGAAACTTCGAACAAGACAGGTAGACGAAGACCATAGACTGGATCCCGAACACCGAAGACACTGTGGGTTGATCGGTGTGCGTACACCTTAAGACTGGCGCAAAATATAGGTAACCATTGCCGCATAGTACACTATTAAACTCGGATCCATTGAATTCGAAGTAACTGATTTAAGAGTGATCTGAGTAGATAAGAGTGTCTACACATCTCATAATTTTACATGTTTCAGTGTCGGGCTAAGAAGTGTATCTAGTTGTAGAAACGGTTCTCAACTTAGTATTGATGATATATTAAAGAAATGGTGAATGGATTGAAACTAACCGTTGAACTACGACCGCCACATATCGGAAAGCTGAACAGCTGAGTGTAGAACAAAGCTGCGAGTCTCTAAGCCATTCAGTAATCAATCGAACGACCTCAGTCATGCTAAAAACATGAATGTCATTGGCCTATGGTAATGTTACGCTAAGTGCGTTCGCGTGGCGTGCGTGACAGGGCGAGCGCATGAACGAACGAACAAACGAACATATACTCGATAGCCAAAATGCGCAGGGTGTCTTGCATATCGGAACAGTCGTGATTCGAAAAAAGACGTGCAGGGTAAGTGCGATAGGTCGCTTTGATTCTAGCGTCCGTCCAGTTGATTCACTCAATACGCGTTGGACCCACATGATGACGGGCACGTACGCAATCGAGCGATTTGTAAACTAGATGGTGTTCTGATCACAATGTCGCACGTACGTGCCTGGTTAGACTGTGCATTACTGTCTGCACCGCCTCCAAAGTTTATAAATCATGTTGATAGACAGTTAATCATGGTCCACGTTCATTCGCTGAGTGTAACTTTCAGTGAATCTACTCCATTACACGAAGCCAGCAAACCACCGGTTTTTCGAATAAGCAGTATATTCTTTTTATACTCATTTCACGGGACTCAGAACGCTCGTTTACTGAAGAACACAAGACAACTGTCAATGAATTCAAACCGACTAACGTTATGTCTTGCTGTATAACACAAAGAAAAGTGATTGTTTACTATTTGTATGACAATTTTTACTGTCCACTTTTATAACCAATAGTTACTTATCTTTTGATACAATCTAAACAAAGTTGAAACTTATTAGCGAATCCTATTAACACGTCTTGAGGTCATGAACAATGTGCCATGTCATTTGACTTCTCAACATACTAGAGTACTGACTAAAGTGGCCTTGTTTTATTTTCGAAAGTTTTCATTTGTGCAATATCGTGGCAGATTTACACTCCCAAGTGGGTGACTTAATAGTAGACTACAATATGAAAGTACTAACCTGATACAGTTATCTGAAATAGGTTTACACAATTCAGATAAAATTGGGATACTGAAAAACCATTGAGCTTATTGATCGGAAAGAATTTGTCCTAGTCTTGTGAAATGACCTCACGGTCATGCCATGTGTGCACCAGTTCACTTGACCTGCCTCTTAAGTAATATAGTTGTCTGAACGAAAGAAAATTCAATCGTACGGCACGAATATTGCCGATTCAAACTATATAACCATACAAACAGATCTTATTTACTCTCTGTGAGCGCGAATGCAGCTATAATTTTTATTATTCTATCGAGGTTACATTAAACCAATCAATATTATTACGCAATTCATCACACTGCTAGATTGCTGCGTAAGTCTGATCGATACCTCCGTAAACTTGGACTGTAATGTTACCAATAATCTATCGGGATGAATGCGAACGCTATTCATGCGCTAATGTAACTGTTGTTACTTTACTACCCATACGGAAATAATGACTTAGTTTATACCACTCAGAGTGCCAAATCGATACGGATACAGATTGTGAGACCAGAAAACAGCAAACCTAACATCACTGGTATCAATTGAAAACCAACTTTGGATGAACTCGCAGTTATGCATTGACAGCATGTTTTTTTTGATGCTATCGTTCACACATAGCTGGCTACCACTTGCTTACTGTGGACAACAAACTGGAGCATATCTGAGAATGTTGTTACATTATGGTTGAAATTGTGTCTTTTTACATTTTTTGTCCATGCTTCTATTTTATACCTTCGCCCATATACTGTTGGTTATACTGTAACAATCATAAGTTGCACCGAAATTTTTCCAAATTAAGATGTTTCGATAACACTTCCGTCTGTTGCGATGTCGAATTAAGATGCCTCGAAGAGGTTATCTGAGTTTCAACAGCGAATGTGGTTCCACAACCAATGAGTGCATGAGCAAGTTGACCGAAACAGGGATTGCTTGGCTCTTACGGAGTGGGAAGACACAGATGCGTCAAGAATAAGGAGTAAACAAGGTTAGTGAGCCTGAACCCGGTTTCCAAGCTTAAGGAAGTGCAGGCTAACAAGTACGGGGTGAGTCTCGACAGCTGGGATTTGTTTGTACGACATGGAAGGTACGCGGACGGTACATCTGACAAACCAGTCTTTTCTCAGTGGATATATGAGCGACCCACTCAGGCCGGTCTTTGTGATTTATTGATTTCCTAAACGACCTCTTCGAGAATACACGGACGGCTGGTGCTGCTGTTTCCTCAGTGAGTTGATACGGTAATTTGAAATACGCAATAGTAATCGTGAACTGTACTTAGCTCAAACCCAGAGCTAGTTCTTACGCAGTAGTAATAACGCAGCACACTAGCCAACGAAATCGTAATGTAATCAGTATCATGTACAACGTACTTATTAATGAATTGCAGTCAATACAGTTGAGAAACGGTATTTTCATTTTAGCGAAGGGAGGGGTCATGACTTGTAGACGTCCGAGTGAACAGTTCACTCATTGTGTGTGTTCTTCTCTCAGACACCACTGAACAAAATGATGGTAGTCTGTACGAATTTGCCCTGAAATGAGCCAACTTTCTTTCTTGTATAGTATTGGGTTAATTCACATTTGGTGGATAGTGAAATAAAGGAACGAAGGTTATGTGTTGAAGCAAAAGAGAAATGATGAATTGATAAATAAGTGACACTTACTCTTGATCACGTGGACGATCGGCACAGAGAGGCAAACAACAACAAATATTTCAATTCAGACTTGAGTTCGTCGACTAGGCATGGGCTCAAGGTCGTTGGCTTGCGCGACAGAAATATCAGAGTTATGCGTTCATGGGACGGAGTTTAATGTCAGTTACACGTATGGGACGTGTAGCATGGTTCACAATAATCCCTACAGGAGAGATCAATAGGGAAAACAATGGGAAAAGGCTGGAACTAGTTAGAACTGATGGCCAGTTCGATTCATCAGCAGTCACCGCCCAGAAACACATTGGTGAACCGAAGCGGATTGGTGGTGTGCATCCAATAGTCGGTTTTTATTGTGAATTGCTTGGCAGGTTAACTATAAATTACCGGTCGACAAATTTTCCTATTTAGTGGACCACTCGCAGTGTCCACCCTATTCTGAACCAGCCATAGGACGGGAATGCGGTCACCTGTGCCTAGCCTGTCCTTAGCCGTACTGTTCTGTCGGTGCATTAGCCAACAGACCCTTAATCTACTCACACGGGACAATTTATCTCGTTTGGGTCACGCCTAGACCACCCAAGGCCAGAGTGGACTTGCAATGGTTTGCCACCTATCCCGAACACTATTCACCCAGGCTTGGAAACCGACATCCAACTATTACTCTGGGTGTTTCGGCCGTGCCTTCAGCTGTCGTAAGTCACAGACACGCGTTAACCAGACGTAGTAATCCAAAAATACGTTGAGAATGGAGATTGTGTATTTATTGCACGGAATGTACAAATTGTCTGGTATAATGCTGCAAACGGTACCAACAAGCGTACATTGAGTAGTTATAGCTAATCCTCGATAATGGTATCCGGTACTCTCCACATGCTGTGTACGGGTCATCTGCACAGTGCAACATACGTCGGCTGTTTCCTCTGAAGCCACACATCTTCATTTTGATTGCGGTCCATTAGTGTGATCTGATTCCAGCATATTATTTAGTCCAATCCAGTTTAGGCACGCCAATTTTCATGACAATGCATGTTGTCAGTAGAAAAAGCCCATCAATCGGGACCACGTTTCTGAACGAGCTGTTCACCTCGATCTCAATAACGCTGCAGGTTGTCTTCAACGCGCCATCCATAGATGGATAACACGATAAAATAAGACATGCTGACCGGAAGTGAGAAAACACAGCTCAATAAAAACGCCACGAAATTGACGTGCCAAGTGACACTTGTGGTTTTGGTAACACTTATGTAAAATGTCACGTCAGAATTTACAAATGGCGCGGTAAATCTGACGTCACATGACGTGCTTCATATTGCATTGGATAATGGTCAGTTTTCGATCATATCCTTAATCAGCTGAAGATCCGTTCCGGTCATAAATGCAGCGTTTTATTGTCCATCGTTCGGTGGAAGAACTATCGTGATAGCACAACCCATCGAGGAATTACCACATTCATATTTTGGCTATTTGTAGTCATCAGCACATGCTGATATCCAGTCCAGCATTGCCTTTCAAACACTGAAAAGTCTACAGAGAAGTGTGTGAGCAACCAGGTCTTATCGATCGTGGATCGTGCTGGTTAACGTACTGGGGCGCTGGGCCTGAGCGACTTGACTTGAAACCCACGCTCACCCCTATTTCGGTCGGAATGTCTGTGGTGACAGCAATGTGTTGAAGCTGCTCTCTAACCGGATTCGGTTAGGAGGCCTGTTTGTAAGGCAAGCTCCTCTGTTTGAACTACGGATTTTGTGACCGGGTTCACACTTCGTGGACAACCAGTGTTGCTCTGGCTGTTTCAGCTGTCAGAGCATCCGTCAAACTGCTACTCAGATGGAAATCGCTCTCGCACCCGAGACAGGGTTTACCCGGCCCATCCGCCAGTTTGAACGACGACGAAGATTGAAGCCTAGACCGGCTTTTTAAATTCATACTTAATGTTCTCATTATTTCGCAGAGGGTATTTACAATTACATCTACTGCTGACAATGTTTTCCAACATCCTGTTGGTGCATCCATTCTGTTATCGTCCCAAACCACCTCCGTCCTGAGAAAAAATACCACTGACTCAGTCCTAATTAGCGGAACTGGGCAGAGCGGACGAGACTTTTTATGCCGCTATGCCCATTAGTGATCCTAACTCTTTTTTCTTTCGGTAACTATTCTCTTTGGTGTCTTGGGATGCTTGGTCATTAAGTGCCATATAAATACTTTGTAGTTGTCGCCTTTGTTGCACACGTGTTGGGGCGGAACAAAGAGATTTCCTTTGTACGCGACTTTTGGCTTTTCTTGGGAACCAAATCGTGGGACAATTGCGGTACTTTTCGGGATCAAGGTTTTCGTGTTAATTAGTATCGGGACGAGAATCCGATCTGTATCGAGCACACCACTATATCGAGAACGAACCAGCGTATCGTTTAGGAAAGTTTACGACACATCCGATAACTGACGTTGTGTTGTATTCGGCTCGTCTTCTCAAGCCCTTTTCGCGGTTCACTTGGTCAAATTACATTTACTTATAATGTACCATTCGTTGATATTCGTTTTACCAATCACAAGTTGTACTTTCTTCCATTCACGTGGATTTTAGCCAGATCCTTTCGAACAGAAGTACTAGGCTGCCGGTTATTTTCTGTCAGAGCTCACCCTTTCCATGACTGGTATATGAATTACGCCACGTTGTTGAGTTAATTCTGTCGCCCTCTGCCCCGGTGACGTTACATCGAGCAAGAAGCAACTGTTAAATGCTAACGCACTGTCACACCTTTGTGCGAGAAATGCTTAGACTGCCCAATTGCTTTGAGAGAAGACACAGCAACTGTCCCGCCAACTTTATTCGATGACCTGGTGAATGTTTCTCTTCAGTTTGGGGTCACAGAAAATAGTCAAGTTTCTCAGTGACACTCTGATTAGTGATGAAGGGTAGGAAATTCCGATTAGATACCTTGAACGCCATCCACACGTGTTTACAACGTTCTCACTGAGTTGGCCTGTTCAGTCGACAGCTTTTCTACAGAAATACAATTAAGGTCTTGACAAAGTTGTGCACTAAGGGGGCGATCCAATATATGCGAAGTCCTAATATAGAAGTTTATTTTTTAAAGGGTCCAGTAAAAATTGAACACGAAAGCTATAAGCAGTTGTGAGTAACGTTCAGTTTATAATAATTGAATCCCGAATTACTTATCCGTAACACGTGAGCTTTCAGAATGCCTCATTTGGAGTAATTTAGTTTACATGCATATGTCGTGTTTGAAAAACTGTCATCAAAACTTATCAGATCACGCAGCATTAAGCATACCATTACTTTGAGTGAAGGATTTTAAAAAAATACATTGTATCCACTTTGGCTACAACAGTTTGTTTTATCTACATCAAACCATTTTTCAACTACTCATGGCGTTGACATGTACGACTGCTAATCTTGCTAATTCGTGTTGGCTGCCGAGAAAATGGGTAGGTGATTGACAATTAAGCTTCATTAACTAAATAACTCCGGACAATCATTCACTTCAGCATTTGTTTTTCTGACAGTATGGTGGTGATTTTACTTGTAGCTCATCAAGAAAATGTTACAGATTTACTCACAGTTTGTAAAGGTAATTGAGAATCCCCGTAGCGTTCAGGAGAAACAAAGTTTCAGCGAATAGACTGTTTTCGATAAATTCTCATCTTTGGCTGGTACAATTATATAAAAATAAGTGACGAGTTACAATGTTAATGAGCACTGGGGACAGCGCTCAACGAAGAGGGGAGTTGTGTAGTGTGCGACCGAAACCAGCAAGCGCGCACTAGTTGAATTTGAATTGGTGACGGAGCGTGCTGCTGTGTTGTCGGCGCCGTTCTAGTTATCGTTTGTGTAAGTCGTGTGCATGGCTTACTGGGCCTTTGGCTCATGTTTGTTTCTTGTTGTTTCCTTTTGCAGGACTTGTTGGAACCCCTGCTTCGGAAGAACGCTGTCTCCTGGTGTTTCCACATTGCCCCACAGTTGGTCCGTAAGTGTAACGGACAACCCGAGTAGAAACAGCCGGCTTGCATGCTACAGTTAGAAACACAAACGAAGGCTGGCACAGTGGGACGGGGACACATTGTTTCACGGGTTGGGCGGCCGTGTTCGGTCAAGGGAGCCTCAGGGTTAGAACGAATTGTTTATGCACACATAGATCCGGGTGACATAGTCGGATTGCGACCGCCTCAGTTATCGACAGGATGTGGCATTTGACCTTTCGCGACAAGGTGGCCGGGATCCGATAGACAGTACGAAATGCTGTCTTCGTGTCTGTGTGTTGATTACAATCGACCAAGTGAGCCAGAATGGATGAACTCATGTGCTTTGTTTTCCCAGTGTAAAGCCAAGTGGAGCAGTGTTCACGGATTCCTTCACATAAACGCGTAGTAATGCGACCTATGTATGCTGAACCACAGGAACAGTCGAATGAATAGATCAAGAGAGAAGCAAAATTGTTAGGCACTTTATCCTTCAAATTCAATGGAACCGCCCGTTTTTAGTGAAATGTAACAACAGAGCTAGCGGCGTAATAAGTCATGTTGATAGCATCGGCGAATCACCCTTGAATGGCAACGATAATTAGACGTTCTTCTTATCGGCAATGCCCACTGAGGGTTACGGTTGTCTACCCTGCAAGTTATTGTTGATGAACGTTTCTGCGTAAGAGTTAGTACTAAGAATCTCCAGTAAATTCTTTAATTCCTCTTGTATCATGTACAGATCCTCTTTGCTCTTTTCGTCAGACAACGTATCATACCACGTTTGAGACTGAGCGATATGTAACTGTGAAAGTGCAGGTATTGACCAGTCCATGTTTTCTTCCTAAATACGCTCCTCTGTACGGAACCATCTGGTCTGCGTATCAGTGCCACGTCAAGAAAGGACATCAATCCATTAATTTCTTCTTCTAAAGTGAATTTAATGTTCTTAAGAGCTTTGTTAAAAATGTCCAGTAGATTCTGCGGGTCTTCTAAACTGTCTACTACGCGAAACATATCGTCTACATATCTCCGGTTATAGCTTGTTTCTCTAGTCACTTCATTCAAATTGCTGTTTTCAAGCATGTTTAAGAGGACATCAGCAAGAACTGGTCCCAGTGGACAGCCCGTAGCAACATCACCAACCTGACCGTATAGCTCTCCATTAAACTGAAACTGGATATTGCTTGTGCAGAACAATAATAATTCTTTAAGATCTTTTACGGGCAGACCGACGTTAATTTGGTGATTCTCGATGTATTCACATAAAAATATTGATGGCTTCTGTCAATGGTACGTTAGTAAACGACGATGATACATCAGGAGACAGTATTTTCTTGTCCGTTACATTAAGGTTTGCCGAATAGTCCACGAATTTATTTGTATTCATTTCTTTCTTCACGGATTCCAGAATTTTTACTAGCCATTGTGCAGCCGCATGTTAAGGGGAGTTGTACATGTCAATTATCGGTCTGAGTGGTATTCCGTCGTTGGGTAGCTTAGGCAGACCGCATAACCGTGGAATACGAGAACTTATGGGACATATACGATCAAATACATAGGTACTAATTGAATCAGCTTGTTTCATTCTGCGCAGCATACATGATAATCTTTTTTCGATTGCTATGGTCTTATCTTTACCAGTCTTCTCCGTGCAGAATTTCTTTCTATCCGACAAGAGGTTTAAAATTTTGGCAACGTAATCGGCCCTATCCAACAGAACAATTCCTGCTGCTTTATCAGGTTCGATATCATAACAGAATGATCAATTTTTAAAACCTTCAGTGCCTCCAAGTGGGACTTTGTGATCAATCCAAACGGTGAGATCTTATAGCTTAGATACTTGTAACATGCGTTTACGAGGGTGGATTTATGGTGTTTGGAATTCAGTTGGGAAGACGGAAGTAAAGGGTTGTAAAGGGTTGCATGTCTTTTAGTGAGTTTTTGAGGCTATCTGCCTCGTCGAGCTTGGCGTTCAACTTTTAAATGTTTTATCATCAAACGAAATGCATCATCAGTATGTAGATATCTCAGCGTGAAGATTGGTGAGGTTCGGTAGACAGTTACTGTAAAGTAAAAAGGTGAGTTGATATTTTGGCTTGAATTCTGATTGGTTACTTCTTGTTACTATTGCGCTTTTGATCAGAATTCTGGTCGGCCATTTTCAATCGGTTTGGTTTGGAAGAAACCTATGAACCGGTGAAAACAAAGGACAGATAAATTTAACCGCCGCAATGTCCAAATGTCAGCACAACAGAAACACAGCAGCTTAGACGGATCGGACCGGTGGCCAAAGATAGACAGTTGATAATCATTTCGATCAAAATCGAAAAATGGATTACTCTACCCGGTCAAAGTACGAGAATCAATCAATCGGGTTCTAGGTCAAAGGTCAAAGCAACAAGAGGTGATCAGTCAAACTCCAGGTCAACAGCATGAAAGCTGCAAGAAGTGACCACTCTGGCTTTAAGTCAAAAGTTCAAAAGCAACAGGAAATAGCCAATCAGAATTCAGTCTAGAACTTTTAAAACAACTGAAATTAATCTGGTCGAATTCAGACTAAAATATGACCTCACTTTTCTGCATGTGAAGGCATTCATCAAATTCGATTGGCTTTCACGCTCAAACTTGTACACTGAAAATGTTAGGCACTGATGATGTCACGTCGCTTCGTATTAAAACGTCCACAACTTAAATGAGAAGCTAAACGAACAATGGAATACCTGAACAACCATCCCAAACACCTAACAACATCATCATTCCCTTCAACCGCAAATTTTCTGCCCTGTTGTTTGCATCTAAACACTGATTTTGTCTCGAATAAAAGTAGACTCATCAGAAATGGGGTAAAAATATGCAAGTGAGAAAATACTCCGGTTGAAAAAACAATGTACAAGATTAAAATTGATTTATCGAGCCCGTGATGTAACTTCGTTGCACGACTGGTACAACGTTTACCGCAACTGAGCATACTGTTTCAGCCTCTGCTTCGAATTCGGCCGAAGTTCAGCTTTTCACAGTTAAATCTCTGGTGTAACAGTAAACACGCTAAAATCCATTTGAGTAAGACTAATTACGAACACGGTCTTCTGTATCTTTTGGGATCATTTCCGTTTGTACTGTCCTCCTTCATTTGATTGTTAGGGGTCCACTTTCTATGAAGCTGCTTGTCCCCGAATTTCTCCACAGCGTGTACATTACAAGCTGTCTATCCTTCACGTGTTACCCCTTGTTCAGTCTGTTCGGACAGGGAGTAAATGGGAATCGCGCAATCACATTTCGATTCGGTTCATCTGCATTGAAATCGCCACTTCTGTAGACGACTCCAGTGTTTACTAAGTCAAATAGCATTCGACTATTGTTGGCCGGTTTTCGGTCGAAAGCTAACTAGACAGCGGCATCTGCTCTGGTACTTTCACTCATGAGTTGTCTCACACGCACAGTGGCTGTATGCTGATGCGTGCACGGCTACTCACACAATATGGTCTTGGGACTCTATTGGATCGTCACTTTCGTTACGCGTTCAGTCGCTTGGCCCAAACCGAGAAAATCAGAAGAGATAC
>JTDE01002783.1:50692-62307 GCA_014338405.1 Paragonimus skrjabini miyazakii | reverse complement strand
CCAAGTTTTAACATGGAAATCCTAATGCACCAAAGTGATTTGCTTTTGCATTAAATGGAGAATCTTGTGCCTAAAATGGAAACAGATATGTAAAATGGTATAGTCTGTTATGGCTACTATAGACATAGGTCAGTGTCGAACAATCTGATTGGCCAATGCAGATATGGCGTACACGATTGGCTGCACTCCACCACATCTACTACCATAAAAACGGTCCATAGCCCGCCATCGATTTTGCTCCTCGGTAATCTGTTGAATTGTTGTCTCCTGTGCCACTTAATACTTATTTGAGGCATAGAGAGGCTTCGCTTTCATGAATTTATTCAATACTATTTCAGTTGCATGTTTGCCCCAACATGTGATAACACTTACTTTGCCTTGTGTTTCATTTGATTGCAATGAAATATTTTATTCAAAATAGGTCATCGTAAACCATCATTCATAATACCTTATTAGTTGTATATCTCACTTTGTTCCACTCCTGGCATAATTTGGTTGACTGAGCGTAACAACTACGTATACAGATTCAACAGTACGCAGCCTCTTCTACGATTTTTATCAATTCGGACTTTTGTACTTGGATGACAGTCAGTGTTTTCGACAAGAAATTTCTAAGATCAAAACTATTGACTTTATACAAGAACAAGGACATTCCTGAACTGACTAAATTCTCATATGGCTCCATATCAAAAGCTGTTCTGAATACACTTTGAGAAACTCCAGTCTTTTTTGTCATAAGTGGTTTAATTGTCGATCATTTTTGAGTCATTTTTGAGACGTCACCTTCAGGTTTCAGCCAGGGATGAAACTTTATCTGATGATATGGGATTTCAGTTTTACTGATGCCACCAAGGCCAGGCATGGCCTTCAGGCTGCTCATACATTATCACTTATGGAGTTGGGTCCTAGAATTTTAGAACGGCGCTGTGATCTTCAAAGACAATTTGTTAGAGAGGAGTTGCAGCTGGAAGTTGAGGAAACAAAACAAAAGACGGAAGAAACTGATGTCTAACGAGAAGCTGTTGGGCGATCTCGAACTCGACGGCCTGAGGTCCATTGCAAACTCCATGTCACAACGGTCCTACAGTTGTGCCAGGTGAGGTAAGATCAGAGTGCGTCAGAGAAAAGGCTTCATTGATCTTTCTGATGATTATCTGATGTCATCAGAATATCAATCGATACGCGACTTAAATCAAACATGGCTGTTCCATTATATCCCTCAAGTCTTTTACGTTTCCATTCAAAAGTTCGGGTAACATCAGTGGCAGATGTTCAAACAGTAGTCAAATATCGTTGCATCTAGTGTTTTTTACCCGCTGGAAAATCAATGGAACACAGTGTTCCTTTTCTAAGGGGTGAGAAACTCGCAGAAACTGTGCGTATACTAAAGAAACAGCTCGATAATGTGTGTCATATAATTATCTTCTTTATGCGTTATCTGTTCAACTGGGTGCAGGTTGGTTCTAATGAGGAAAACAAACAGTTCACGTCACTTTAGCTAAGTAAGAAAAAACACATGAGGTATGTTTGCTGCACATTGCCAACGAAATTTGGTTAAATAACTCGTCCAATGTAGAATGAACTACACCAACATATATCAGTTGAGATGAGGAGTGAAATGATGAAGAAGACTAAACAACAGTTGCTTGTGAATTCGCCTACTTTAATTAGAAGGACCATATCAGTTGTTAATGAGAAGTACCTCATGCCTGCTGCTCTCTCTTCTCAACGTGTTGACCATCATTGCCAGCTTAGGTGTATAGTGATTGCGATCACAAAGACCGGGTTGACCTTAGTGATTTGTCATTAATGTAACCAAGTTTGGTATGGATTAGCCGATTGTAGTGAATTTGTGCTCTTCTCATGGAGTGATAAATGATCGTCAATGTGATTAAGAACTGTCCTTGATGCGAAGGGCTATTATATGCTACTTGAGTGTTCAGTCTGTGAGTACTGCAGTGGACACCACACCATGCACAATCTCGACAAAATAAACGAGTAGAGAGTTATGCCTTCATAGATAACCAGTCCGGCACAACTCTGGTCGGTAAACGTTTGTCCGCACAGCCTGGTCTCGCAGCAAGAACTTACAGTTTGAACGTTCAAACCATCCACAGTTTGAAGTCGACCCTTGGCTGCGAAGTTATTCTAGAAATGAGCTCTCAAACAGCGACATTTCATTCAGAATAGACTGAGCCCATGTTGCGGAAAAGGTTTTCTAATATAACCTGTCTTTTCTCTGCCGAAAGTTCCATTACTACTTGAATGTTACACCTAAATCCCTGCTTTTTCGGCTTCACCCAGTTTACTTGCGCGAAATCAGGAACAACACGACTGCGGTAAAACTTGCTATATTACCTACTTCAAGTTCAGTCAAAACAGAGAGAAGATATATCGCGAGGTGTTAACATTTCGATTTACTCTCATCAGTCGCCAACGTAAAACTAGCAATTTTTATACAAACTTCGTATAGCAACAACAATCGAAAGAACCAACCACATAGTTCTGACCTTTCACGTTCTAATAGTTCAATCAATTCCACGGCAATGAGATTGATTGCGTCAGCGCCTTCTGCGCACACAAAACTGGCCGATGTTGTTTGATGAGCATTGCCTCGCTAATCGCTAACAGTTTCGGGTTGCGATTATGTAACAATATCTTGAACGATTTAACAGGGTTAGCTAGGTGACCGGTTGCTGAAATGTGTGTAGCGATCGATGAAGCCGGGGCCTTCGAGCTTGTTACAGTCAATAGGTCGTTTTTTGAGATTGCCGTTGATAATCCCTTAAGAATGTGCTCAGCCATACGTTGATGCAAATGCTGTTCTGTCCTGCCTATCTGGACGTCATTGCAACTGCAAGTGAACTGGTAGATTACGTGGGAGACAGACTGATCGGTTGCGTGTGTATCGCCGCTATGAGGAGCCAAGCCCCTAGTGCTTAGCAGGATGCGTAGTTGGGCCACAGGGTAGGTGCGTTGCGACGCCGACATCAATTTGTGACTAATTTTGTTAGTCAAGTGGGCACCTTTGAACTGAATTTGCAGAAATGTTCTTTTTCTGCGCATTGCAGCTTACCAATTTTTTTTTCATCTTACTGTGGATATCCACAAACTTTTCAGGATAGCCGTTATCCACCAGCGTTTTCCTAATAAACTCTTCTTCTATCTCCAATCGATCTGCTGTGCAAATAATTCTGGTTCTGTGGAATAACTTTTTCACTAGCCCTCGTTTATAAGCAATAGGTGCGAAGCTGGAGAACTGCAAATATTGCAAATATTGCGATAAACAGATCGTTGCAATAAACCTTCTTGACGTCTGGTTATAAGAATGTCTAGGAACGGCAAGCAATTATTAACTTCCACCTCATAAGATACAGAGAGGTTTGAGTGGAGGGAGTTCAAATAGTTATAAAATGAAGTAAAAGCACATTCATCGGTAAAAACTAAAATGTCGTCCACGTGACGTTTTTAAAGCAGGATCCCCGAAATCCTTTCTTGAAATTGCCTTTCAAGCATTCCCAAAATTACATCCGCCAATGTGGGACCCAGTGGGCTACCGATGGCTACACCATCAATCTGTCTATAGTTAACACCTTCGAACTCAAACGGAATGTTTTCTGTACAAGCAAAAATGAGATCCTTAAGAACATCTAATGGAATACCTATATTTACATCTTGACTAAAAATAAAATCACATAAAAATTTAACGGTTTCACGCAGCGGTACATTAGTAAATAAAGAGTCTACGTTGACCGAGTACATTATCTGTGGACTTACTGAACTGTTCTCCAGTTGCAATGACGTCTACATAGGCAGGACAGAACAGCATTTGCATCAACGTATGGCTGAGCACATTCTTAAGTGATTATCAACGGCAATCTCAAAAAACGACCTATTGACTAATAAGTAGTGTAACGGATTTATGAATTTAGATGAGACCCAACTGTGAAAAGTCAGGGCAACGGTAATACTAGTCGGTCAGTGCGAGGTCCAACCAATTCCCGAGAAACTGCTTACGATCGAGGCCATTCTGGTGCCAACATCAAAAAGGATGTTGCGACAGTTACTCGGTCGCTTCGGGTTCTACAGCCGCCTCATCAAATACTTCAATGAACCGGCCAGCCCATTGTAAGAAATTCTCAAGAAGAATTGCCGATTTCAGCGAACAGAAAAGGCCAATCAAGCGTTTATTGAGATCCAGCAATTGGCGAAAAAGGGACGGCTGACCCTGAAATTGCCAGTGACTGGACAGAGCTTCGTTGTCGCGACGGATGCGAGCGATATGGGTATCGGAGCTGTACTGAAGCAGTAAGGCGGTATGGTAGAATATGCTAGTCGAGTACTAACTCCTGTTGAACGAACCTACTCAACGACAAAGAAGCAGTGTTTGGCGATCGTGTGGGCATTGGAAAAGTGGAGGCCTTATTTGCTCGGCCGACGTTTCCATGTTGAGACTGACTACAAGTCGTTGGAGTGGATTAGATTGGCGAAGGAACCCCGAGGGAAGTTGACTCGTTGGACATCACGATTACAGGCGTACGACTTCACAATTCGCCAGGTAGCTGGGAGAGAGATCTATGTTCCTGATGTGCTTTCCCGAACGCAGCACATGGGTGGAGTTCACAAGGACGCGATCGGAGTCAACAGTATTGAACTGGAGAATGACCCCGGGAAGTTACAGGCAGCGCAGAGGGCGGACCCGACAATCCGAATGGTGATCGATCAACTTCTATCGAGAAAACAACAACCAGAGAACGAGGAAATTCCGGAAGTGAGATCTTTCAGAACGCACTGGTCGGAATTGCGATTGAATAGTGCCGGAATTTTAATGCTCCAACTGCCGGATGGAATAAGCGTGCCTGTTATACCGACGGGGTTGAGAGAGACAATTGTGGAGGAACGTCGTCAGTTGGCTCATATGGCATACCATCAGACTTATGAAATGCTGTGGCAAAGTGCATACTGGTCGGGAATGAGGAAGAACGTCAACTATTATGTGCTGGCGTGCCACCAATGTCAGTTGCTGAAGAGCTCCAACTACCTCAGTCAGTATCCTACACAGTGAGATTGGGGAATTATGGTCGCTGGACGTAATGGGTCCCTTCCCGGTAATCACATCCGGAAATCAATACATCATAGTAATGACGGAACATTTCACAAGATGGATCGAAGCAGCTGCTATACCCGATCAGCGTGCAAGTACTGCGTGCAGGGCGGTAATGGAACACATCGTGGCAGATCATGGAATACCGCGAAACATATTGACTGATCAAGGTCCCTGCTTCGAAAGTGAAGAGTTTCTGAATTGCTTGGAGCGTTTGGGAATCTAGAAAATTCGCACAACTCCGTACCATCCTCAATCGAATGGACTGACGGAACGAAACAATCGCACAATCAAGACATGGTTGTCGGCAAAAGGAGGGAGCTGGGAGGAAACACTACCACTGATTCTGTTAGCCCACCGCTGTTCGCCTCAAGGAACAACGAAGAAATCCCCGTTCGAGCTAATGTACGGGCGCGTGCCACGCCTGCCAGTCGATCAGGAGATTGGTTTATGGGGAGACCGGCGGATGAACAGGCGCGAATTTGCTGAAGCTCACAGGGTGGCCAACCAAAACTTGGCGAACGCACAAGAAGTTGCTAAGGAGCAGTCAACCGCAAAGTTGTCGGATCGAAATGCGGTATTTGAAATTAGCTCCAAGGTTAAATACAGAGACAGGCGGAGTCCAGGCGCAACAGGACCAGGATCTAGGAAGTTCTTGGCGAGGTGGAGAGGACCTTATGTGGTAGTGGATCGCTGTTGTCCAGTGTATCTGATCAAGAATGAGAGGAATCAACATCGATTGCACGGAAGCTAGCTTTATAAATGGTACGACACCCCGAGCAGAAGAGAATGTATGCCAGGAGCAGCGACGTCCCCGTGGCTAATACGCAGATCGCCAAGAGAGCGAAGAGAACCTGAACGGCTTTTGCTGCAGCTGGAACAATCCTTGCGGGGGGAGGAGTGCAGTGAAGTTGAGCGATCATTACATACTACTCATGCCACTGCCATTCATTAGTAGGACCGGAGTATATATTTTGATATCGAAGTAGCCGCAGGAAAATATAAGTTGAAAAATCGGAGTGGAGCATCGCCCAAAATGGTCGTTGCAACGTCTGGCGTATGTGGCAACTAAGACCATCTGGGCCGAGTAACGTATGTAAATGAGTGTTTTTGTTTGTGGTCCTGTTTAAGCGCTTAACCCTTATGTTGCTTTCTTGAATAACTAACCCTTGTGCCATCCGCGTTCATCGTTAACACCACCTGTTTGTCAGGTAGATGGAACTTTTTTGGAGATGGAGTCCGTCATAATTTGTACAACAGACCAACCAACCCTGTCTTGAGCTAACTATCATTCTCGGGAAAATGTGAGGATGAGTTATCACAACCAAGCAGAAATCTTCTCAAGTTGACTTCAAACAGCCTTTCATTTGTGCCTTTTACTGGTACTAAAGAATCTATTTCCACTGATGGCTAAAACACCTAACTCGACTTTCAGCTACCACGCTGCTGGACAGTTTTTGCGAACCAACATTTTAGTCATAGTTCCACAATTCCCGTCTTGACGCACGCAAATTTGTTGACATTTTGTTTTTCCTTAAGAAGGCAAGTCAACGTGAAAAGCTTTTCAACATATACCTCTTCTTCTATAAAAAGTAAAATTGAATGTCAAATATATGATGATACTTTCGCACAAAAACATGACATGGCCGCATCATGTCAGTAACATTTTCACCAACAGTCGACAATTTTGGTTCAACACCCGCTGGTTAAATTCTATCTGCATTCTACATCGCAAAGTTAGTCGATTTATCACGGCCTGGGTTTTCTCCTCACTGGATGTATCGCTCACCAATCGTTCTCCTTGGCCTGTTCGTACTTCTTGGAAGATCTCTAAAATATCTGTTTATTATTCCTTATCATTTCAAAAACGTAAGAACAATTTCAAAAAAAAACCTAATTGATACAACAAACCTTGTTTATTTGGATATTTCTGAATATATTTCCACATTCTCCGTTGAGTCCCGCTACACACATCTGGCCTTAATTGTGTTCCGTTATTTCTTATTTAGCTTGACTTCCTTATGAATACAGCCTCGAATTAGTCACAAAACTGAGACAATACATTTTCTTCACAACTGATACAGATTGTGACCGTTATTATTATTATTATTATTATCATTATTATTATTATTATGAGTGATCCAATAACACTTAGTTAACTTTTATCCAATTGTATACAAAAGTTTTGGTTTTATCACTCGGAGTGAAAAACGCTCAATGTTGACCTGTCCTGGCTTGAAGTAACGGTGTCATCTTCTGATTTCCAGATAAATCAATTGACCGGCAATTGAAAACATGAATTGACAGACTTTTTCGAAATGCTCCACCACTCCCAATACTTTCTACAATATGTCCATTCTATTATGTTCAGTGCACTTGATTGTTAAGCTGCAATCTTTGGTGAACAAAATGTGATATCCAAATGACAGTCCCTTTTGAGTAAGTGAGAGCTTAGCCATAGATTGCTTCCAAATTAAACAACATTTACTGAGCTAAATCCTGAATGAACTGCACATCCGTTCCAGGTTTGGTTGAGCAGTCTACAGAGAGGAGTACTGTATTGGTGTTGTTAATAAACACTACTCAAAAGTCCATAGAGCCGAACGATTGTCAATAACTGCCATGAACATAAGAGGAGATTATACATTTTTATCAATATTTCAGCATTATCATGTAAACATAAACGTTCAGGTCAAGTAAGTAAACAATTGAACGTAAAACCACTTATCCATTAACTCAAAAGATCATTGATGAGATTAAGAGGACAACAGACACAACAACCCATGCGGTGAAGATTCACTCGCGTGATTAATGCGCCAAATCACAATGTAAATAAATAGGAAGATAACTTCCGTTGATGCAAACAGCATCAAGTTTCAATCTCACTAGTCGAAGTGGTAGGGATTTTCAAGTGACTGTTATTCACAAGGCGTTTGGTAGTCGATGACAACGTTGGTATGATTACCGGTTGTGTTGTTAGCGTATATTACGTTCTCACAATCGACAACCAATAGTGAGATGTTCGTCAACCGTACACTTGTCACTACAAATGCAAGTCAACTCTACAATAACACGAAACAAGACAAGGACCGAAAACAGTTCTTGCTGGAAACCGATAACCACAATCAAGTAGCTGAATCGGAACCTATCCAGACCAATCGTAACGTTTTGTCATCATCGGTACTAATATGATAAAACTTGAAAAAGGATTGTGGGTGATGTTTAATCCATATGAAAATCAAATTCCCCTACTACTCATCAGTAATCAAATACCGCTCAACAAGTCAATGACTTCTGTGAGTTCAACTTGGAGAGAAGTCCTAGTCGGAGGGTCATCGATTGGAGTTAACAGACAGTAACTGTGTCTCCTCTCGAGGCGATCGGGCAACCTGATCAGCACTCACAAACGAAAGTAGTTGAGTGTTCACATATGATAATTCCGTCGTGCCTAATGTAAGGTCAATGGCGCAGTGGTAAACACTGTTGCCTCATGAACAGCGTGTCCGTGGTTCAAGTCCCGGCAGTGGCGATGATATGCACTACTGATGAGCTCTAATGAGAGCAAAACTCGAGTTTAGTGCTTCTTTTCGAAAGGGGCCGACTGGAAAGTCTATGGGAATGAGACAGCTGCGATCAATTATGGGTGATGTTTAATCTATATGGAAATTCGAACAGAATCGTTTTTTGGAAGTAGTTTCAATCGGAGTGACGGATACCTGTCATGTATACTGAACTTGTATGAACTTCTGTAAGGAACCACTAATCAGCAGACCTTTCTTCAGAACTTTTATTCTTAGGGACATTGTCATCAACAAATATTTTTGTCTTACCGTACGGAGCAGGATTCGGTAAAAGGCAAGTTACTCAACCATCGAGAAAACCAGCTAGTTGAATTCACTAACCGCTACGTTGTGCATTACGTCACACAGCGCGTTTTTTATGAATCCCAGTGAAATGCAGTTAGCAAGATGCACAACAAAAATGTTAGCATACACTAAATCTCTTGTTCATATGGGTTTGTCACATTTGTATGAAAACCGTTTAAATGAATGAGAAACTGGGCTGAAATTGATCCTACCAGAAACGGCGATACATTTTCAACGTCATTTGCAGGCGATCCATCGGTTGTGAGGTTTTGAGTCCGATTACTATCAAAGCAACACCAGCCAGTGGGGTGGTCATAACCTGTCAACTAGGACTTCTAGACTTAGCATCATACTGGGCAAACACCAATACTAAGGTATCCGTCATCATATTATTGGATTAACAATCCGTTAAGGAAAGAATCATTGTTGTTTGTGACTCTCTACACAGTTGTTTAATCCAGTGACAGTGTTGCATCTCGAATATTTATGCGATCCGCTCGATGTATCCCATGGTCACTGAAGCGACTAAAGCGAGTTTATACTGTTATTGTGGTTTTTGCGTAACTCCTGAACTAAAGGAACCCACATCCAAGAAGATAGTTCGAATGGTCGCCTTTCGAGTACCAAGTAAGGTCATTTTGAGACAAATCAGTTTCACATGCTCAGCTCAGACGCATAGCATGTGACGTAACTGCGCCATAATTTATGCAAAAGTGCCAAGTCGCCGAGATAAAAGCACATGTGTATGAGTCCCTTCTTATGTGTCCAGTAAAACTACTTCGGTTGCAACCCCCCCCCCCCTACGTGATGGATGTTTTTGCGACACAGAGTTGTGATTATCGAACTAAAGTCAGCTGATCTATCGAGACTTCAACTGTTCAATACTTGTACTGTGCCTCATCAGAGCGAACGATGTTGTTGAGCTACGAAATGGTCGGAGCTTAACAAGACAAACAACATAGTGTTGTGTCCACCTCAGATCCACCTCACCAATTGGATGGGAACATCTAAACTTGATAGGGAGATTTTCAAGGCAAAATGAACGAGCAGTGCAAAAGCGTTTACAACCGCCATCCGCTTTGTAGGTCGAGGATCACAATACACATCGATAACAACTCAAACGTGTCTGAGTAATGAGATCGGAATGTCTATCTGGGCTGGTATGTGGAAGTTGGGACGAGTCAAATGAAGCCACAGCGTGTGAGAACAGGTCACTTCCCACCCAGACAACTAAGTGTTGTTATTCTATCCGACCGTGTAGAAGGGTGCACGGTTATTATAATGTGAGAATGGGTGTCACGTAAACGCGGGATTACATGCTAAACGGTTGTAGGCTACTCGCAATTGCCTTGGTTCATGTTATTTGCTCACCGTTCTCTTGGCATCTTCATCAACCTCCCCAAATTGCGCTTGATAGCAGTTCGAATCCTTCAGCTCCTTTGGAAAACTATCTGTATACCCAGCTGCATCTGATAGACTGTTAAACTTTCCAGTTTTGCGTCTATCAGTACGCTACCTTGTGACATGACGTGGAAAAAACAGATGCAATTCAAAGCGTCATAGTACATAAGTGTTAAAATACATCGGCTCCTGTCTAGCATAGCTCTGTGTTAACAGATGGTTCAGAGTTCGCGTAACTCTTGTACGCAGTTTCAGGTTAAGACGTTTAAAACATTGGGTCAGGTACCTTGATTCAATCCATCAACAGGGGAAGAAGAACGATTTGAGATACTTCAATTTCGTTTATCCTCTTCAGCAATTAAAAGTGAGGCATACTAATAAAATCAGGGTCGTTGAGCTATAGTTTTGACTCGTAACGTGAAGGGTCGTCGGTTCGATGTTTAGTTCAGACAATTTCCCTCTTATGAGTCCACAAAAAGACAAAACCGGTCTTGGAGTGTCAGTTTGAGAGTGAGTATCAAGAAACACTACAAAACTAGGGGTCAATCCTACGGCGGTGATACTGCTGTCTGTAACTTTAGTGCACAGAAGAGTGGTAGACACTGGTTGATCAGTATAACCCTCGTCGACACCAACAGTTTCGAGTTTCGGTTAGGGGACAACGCTGGTAAATTAGTAGCTAAGCCGGACTCGTCGTCTTCGATAACTAAACACGTTTCGAATACAGGTCACCTGGTTGATCCATGTTGTTACTAACACAGTCAGTCTCCGCTTTAAAAGTGACCTTGTTCTTATTAGTACAAGTCATGCTTAAATGCTGCTTGTGTTACGATGCGTTTCAGTTCGATACGGACTTTGTCGTGTTCGGAACAATGGGGGATCAGTTGACGTGTGTTCGAAAACCACGCTAAACCAACAGAAATTCAACCCTGCCATATCTGCGTCAAACCATTGAAACAGACCTCTTCGCAAAAGGTTCGCGTACTAGTTGCGACATGTCTAATGCTCGCCTGGATCGCTCTGCCGTTGCGACCCCGGTAGTTTATCTGTCAACGCTGTTTGATGGGACGTCTCGTGATTCCTTGTCAATAAGTTTCCAACAGGGCACTTTATGTTTGTGAACGGATGGGTGGAAGATAAAAGGCGGAAGCGAACAACATAATTTGAGTCAAGTAGGCCACGCCAAAATGAACGATAACCTTTAATAAATTGGCACCACTGATAGCTGACGGCGATGTTATCGA
>JTDE01002783.1:20586-34853 GCA_014338405.1 Paragonimus skrjabini miyazakii | reverse complement strand
ATATATATATATATATATAGTTGTAGATTGTTTGGGGGCGTTAAAAGAAGTTGGTCGCTCATCGAGCGGAGTGGAGTGAATGCTGTTATTTGTCCGCGTTGTCTGTGCAGTTAATGGAGTGCGAGAATGCAATCCATAGAAAAGCTGTCTTGAGGATGATGTCCCATTTTTACTCAAAGCTCATTTGCCTGTTTGAATTTGGACCTTTCTAGAAATTAAGTTCTATCCTTGTCATCCCTTTCGCTTTCAAACACGAATTCGCTTTTCATTCTATGGCAACATGGAAGTTAGGAACCAACGCGAGTTATTGACGTGTTGCTGTCGGTAATGGATATTGATGAGTGCGTGCAATAAACCTCACGAACAGTCAGTAACTAATCTAATTGAAACATAATACGCGGAAAGTTCCAGTTCGACGTCTCGAATATAGAGCAGATAAGTGTGAAGCCGCAAAGAAGAAACGGAATGAACCACTCTTGTAGACTATGTCCTCGATGAATGTGATACTTAACTCAATCACCAAGAGTAGGTTTCAAACGCACACACGGCATAATTGAGGATTGTGCTGTGAGCTATGAGCAATTAGACTGATCCATCGTCCTGTTTCACCCTGCCTACAGGCCCTTGGACCTTATACTTTCTGACTTGACTCTGCTATGGAGCCATTTAGCGAAACTATAATAAAAAAACATACGTAACTTGATGTACGTACCAGTGATTGGTAAAGATAACCGCAACCCGAATAAACGGGTGAAATGAGATTATGCAGAGAAAAAAAGCAACACGACGTCCGGATAACATGTTCATAGTGTCAATGTCATGTGATTCCTGGTATTTATAATAGTTTAACACAGGAGTTCGTAGACCTAAAACCTCACAGAGGTGACGTAGTTAAACTTGGGAACATAGACAGTTTTGCATACCCGATAGGATGACCATCCGCATGGAATGGATAGTCCACTCCTTGTGCTTTTGGAAAAGCCTGATGTAAGTCCGCCCGAGTGACTGTCTGGTGCAGACCGCTAACAAACAACTGGGTCCGGTTTACATTGTCCCAACCTTGACTGGCGATGAACTGCGGACGTACGGGCTGAGCGGTGACAGCACGACCGCCAAACAAGCGTCCCATGATCGACTTCCGGGCAGTCGTGGCGGACTCCGCATCGGCATATTCCAAGAAAGCGTATCTGAAGCAAAAGTGAGAAATATGGAGGAATCTTGGTTAGGAAGGGGATCCCGACCAATTCATTACACACGCTCAAATACTTTAAACGAGATCATCGCGGTTATAAGTAACACAAAGCTTTACTTTTCTACCCTGTTGTAATTACTCTCCTTGTGATTTGAAATCCATCAATCAACCGCAAACGGCTAACTAATTTCAGTCTGAGAAAAAGAAATAAAACAGCAAAGGAGAGCAAACTCACAACTTCCCGCAGTCCCAGTGACTACAATTGTGTGATGCAGTAGATAACTGTCTACATTTCCAATCTAGCGTTTATTCACAGGCCGTGGGTTTGATTCCCTAACATGCATGATGCTTACGAGAGTCAAACGGGTTGAAGCACCGGGTCAATGGAGTCCACTGCTTGTCACATAGAGCCTAGCCAACAATACCAAGCTACCATCTAAAGCATGCCCCACACAATAACTGATAAAACATACTGGTTGGATAATTTGAGCTGGATCACATCTAGCCAAGGAAATCCGTGGTGGCACGGCATCGAACCAAACGTCACACATCTTCCAGTCTAAGTTGTTGCTGTTAATCACCGTAATCACATTTGGAGCTATATCGATAAACGTTTATGTGGACTACGGCAAAATATTCAGAGTGACTAGTGACCACTTATGGTGTAAACGAAACTGAATGGAGAAGAGATATATTTGATATGGCCGTGTGAAGTGGCAAACGTGCCACGATATGAGAAGAAAACCCCGTTGTGGAAGGTAAAGGTACAGAAAGAGAAAGTACACCCACGCAAACAGAAATTCGTAGCACGAAGGCCATTTAAATCACACACGCTGCGCATCCGGCCGCCGCTTCCAGTCTAACCCATCACTCAAAAGATGGTGAGTTGGTATTCACAAGATGTGGCCAAGCCAACGGAGTTCAGGAGACAAGAACAGCATGCTCCGGGGTGGACGTAAGTTATCCGTTTCGAAAATAAGCCTGCGAACTTCGTCATTGCTGATACGGCGTTCCCGCCACACCCTAATAATGTTTGGGAGAAAACGATGGTCGAAAACGGGCACTCTGCGAACATCCTCTGCGAGAACGGACCAGGTTTCAGAGCCACACACTGAGACCGCCCATACAGTGGCAATATACACTAGGCCTTTCATAGAAAGACTACAGGCATGCTGACGCCACAGACGGCGTGAGTTAGTAAATACCGTTTGATCCTTAGCTCTATGATTTGTGATCTCGTCAGAAATTTCACCAGCACTGATACAGCTCCCACGGAACACGAAATTTTCAGCTACCTCCAACGACATACCATCAAGGGTGGAACGGGTGCGCAGTCGTGCCAATTTCGCGAAAGCACCTTGCACTGAGCACGTGCAAAGACCATAATAAACTGAAGCCTACAATCCGCCCAAAACACCATACTCGCAGTCTTTTACGACACACTCTAATATCTCGTCTACCACAAAGAATATTAGGAAAGAGAAGGCTGAATGACCCTGTCGCACTCTATTTGGGAACCTTAAGGGCAGTGATATGCTGCCACAAGCCGTAACCTAGCCCGAGGTGTGACAACAAACCGCAGTTTGGATGTTCACGTTTTGTTTTGATAAACAGTCTCAGAGTGCAGTTCGGGCAACTGAATCAATGGCCCCCTTTGATGTCTAAACAGAGAAAGATTGTCAGTATTCTGTACGAACAGTGGAGTTCAAGCATCTGGCGGAATGTGAAGACGTAACTAGTGCAACAGCGGCCAGAGCAAAATCCAGCTTGATCATCACGGATATGTTCGTCGCGAGTTTCGATTAGTCTGCGAAGTACACTGGCTGCCGGCAGCCTTGACACAATAGGAATCAGAATAATCCCTCTGAGATTTGCATACGAGGTGTATGAACCCGTTTGAAAATGAAGATGATGTTAGCCAAACCTCAGTCATTTGGAACAACTTCACTGACACAGGGTTTCCCGGAGCAGAGTCTTTAACTGAGGCTGGGCATCCACGAAGAAGATGGGTAGTAGAGAGTTCATCTGGGTCGAGTGTCTTATGACGTTTCGAGGACTCAATCTCAAGTTAGACTTCTGTTTCCGAGAGCGGATACACGTCAAGAGACCAATGAGCACAGACACAGTCCGAGGGTATAGTCAAAAGCGTGGGTAGTCAGATGAACTGCAGTTGGAATATTTTAGCTCAGCAACCTAAACATCGCTACAGGTCATAGAATGATTCACCATTGGTTGCATATACTACCTGGCTTACGCCAGGCCTCTTGCTACCTGTCGCTCGGATTAGATGGGAAAGCTTTCTATAATTTCCGGTGGCAGCGGCTCATTCCATCTCGATTGCACTTTGTGTTCAACAGGCCTCGCGATTCTCCCGTACTTGCTTCCAGAGTTCCAAGCAAGCAGACACGCGAGCTGAAGTGTACTCGTTGCTGGATGGAATATTCCGGTAAGCTTCAAGAACTTCAAGCGATCGCACAAAGTGGCTGGTAACTGAACGACCAGTATTGTCAGACGAGGCAGCATTACAATTATAAAGTGCATGTCGCACGTGCGTCTAATGTGCTACAGTCTCGTCTGGTAGGTGGCGACCTAAAGGCAGGCGAACATTATTAAACGTAAAACGCTTGTGTTCCTACTAGTTTAAGAAAGTCAATTTGTGGTTGACGAAGAAGTGGTCTTTTACCAAAACGCAGAGCGAATTTGGTGCATATCAGTGCATGATCAGAATCCATATTGGTGCTCTAGATTAGCTTACAGTCTTGGAATCAGCCATGCCACCGATAACCGTCGACTACATGGTGAATCTGTGCCCACCAGTGGCTGGGTGATAGAGGACGTTAGGCCCACTGACGTCCAGAACGCCGAAAACTAGCACATGCCAGAAACAGACCGTTATCAACAAAAAGCAGCAAGAACCGTCCAAACAGTGTCGCAAGAATGTGGGTAAACGAAGTCACGGTCGTCCGAACTTAGCTTGCCTAGTCGAGCGTTTAACTCTCTGGCCAGTAAGTCCGTGCACCGAACGATGTATAGAACACCGGTAACATGGTAATAAAAATAATCTTAGACTGCGCCTGGACTACAGTCTGTGGAAGTATGTCACAACATCAAACAGACAGCGTTTGTAATGGGTGCCACTCGAGGCTATAGCCGTACCTCTATGTCGGACAGCGCCAAGAAAGTCATTGGTAGGTATCCTGCCAAACAGCGCCTTCTCGAGGTATGCACTTGGAGCGATTCCAACACCGGTTTGGCCAATGGTTTGGAATACAGTCTCCAGACAAGCGTACATTGGACGCGCATAGTTAAATGACAGACTGAGCTTAAAGTTGCAACACTGGGCTAGAATCTTGTAACTGTATCTCAAGAGGTGGAAGATGCCGTTGACGAAGGTATCCAATGTAAGTACACGAACTGCCTGTTGTCCTATCAACAATATCGTTCAAACATTGAACAGGACAAGTTTAAACGGTGTTTAGGGGGACAAGTGGAGGTTTGAGTTAACAAGGGAAAGATGCCATGTTTGACGAGGTATCCTCCTGGTCATGACTTTCGTCGCGGGCAGCAAATGAGGTAGTTCTCTGGTGTGTGTAAAAACAGGATTGGAGAGTCACTAGGCAAGGAATGATCCAACAAAAGAGGGGAGGCTAAAATGGTTTGGCTTCATGAGGTAGAATATGACATGGGGGTAGAGGCAGCCGCCGGCACCTCAGCTAGAGTTGTGACAACAGAATAAGGCAAAATCCACAATTAATATGAGTTCATGGGTACCTAGTTGTGGGGGCAGAATACTTCTCGGCTGCATAGGTCGAGGAAAGGGTTGGCTTCAGAGGCTTCAATCGGAGTCTTTGGTTCTAAAGAAACCTAACCCATAAGACAGCAAGGCAAAACACAAAGTTCGTAGTCCACTGGGAGCCCGTGATCAATAGTGATTCGGTTTGTACGCCCTTCGGATGGAATCCACCTATCCAAGATGCTCAATGCATGCTACACGAGGCTGTGAAGGAGACAGCGTAGCAGTTCCAGGAATCACGAAGGAAGTCGGATCTGGTGTAGATCCTTTTAGCCAAGGAACCCAAGCCCGACAAAACAGTGACACCTGCTTTCTGCTGCCGAGGGCCGATAGCCCTTCGAATAGAGTCCGGCTATTCGAGTTACCCAACACACCTTACGTACCTGTTACAGCCGGTGATCACCAGGGTGGTTCGTACGCCTTCCTCGGGATTTGCCCACGGTTGGCGGGGACCGGAGACGTTCGTATCTCATATGGGCAGCACGCCAGACAGATCTCACACTGTCTAGGAACCCATGTGCTCCTGTTAAGGAGCATCGGAAGACCTTTATGTGGCGAGGTGACATATATCATGCCGTCGCACTGCCAAAGAGCCTACGCGGCAGTTTATGGGAGACCCGGCTGTCAACCGTGAATCCACTATGCTTTAGCGATACAACCGTTCAGTGTCCATGACTGCTCATTCACCGGAAGAACCCCCACTTATTTCGCAGTTAGCCCTCACGTGCAAGACCGTTCCTCAATCTGCAGCCTTGGGACTCACTCGGTGGCATTGAGTCGGTCCACCTGTTTGCCTAGATTAATGCGTCACATAGGACGGCGGATGAGAGATCTAGAGCCATTGCTCCTTTACCACACACAGAGGCTTTAAACAATGCTGCTCTATTATAGCAGTCGCCACTAGTGAGTGCAAAAAGTGAATGTTGTAAGAAGATAACCATTCGTGCCCACATTTTTCCTGCAAATCAAACGGTTAGCATCATAAACTACTTTTATACCACAGTGAAATCCGGTTGGCTCACCGCTCGACAGTGGTTAGTAAACAAGAGACCGTTTGTCTTCTAGCTTTATTAGTGCAAAAGAGCCCAGTACAGAAGTAACGTCAGTAGCACGAATTTGTCATTGATTACTATGATAATCGCATCCCATTAATAAACACATAATAGTATTAGCATTTAACAATTTTTGACGATAAATGAAGGTTTCCGTTGTTTCAACTGCGATTTAATGGTTAAAATATGTAACTTAGTAATTAATAACATCTGCATGGTGTGCGTCTAACCCTAGTGGTGGCGTTTATAACTCTATAGGTTCAAGAACTTCGAAATCATTCAAAGTTGGATGGCCACCAGCTGGGTTTATAAAACAGACCTGAAACATTGTCAAGTCTGAAAGAGAGTTCTATAATAGTGGACGTTGCACGAGGGTCCCCGATTGGACCGGCAATTACCCTAGCAATAGTGACGAAATCCCTCAGAACCACATTCATTGTCAGTCAGGCCTTTTACAACTATGTGAAAGCTATCCAGGAGATCATTGTACACGACTAGCCGAACACAACCGAGATAAGTGTTCCCAAAAAACGAAGAGGTATTTCTCCGAAGCGTAATGGGAGCAACTGTTGGAACTTTATTGTCTCCTAGATAATGAAATACGTTCACTTGGAGTGAATGACTTCGAATAGCCTTCATACACTTGAAAATCAGGCGCTACTAACGGTCAAGCCAGGATGAGATTATGAAATGGGAAGTTGGCAGCAACGATCAGATGGGGATATTCGTTCAAACCATAATGATCCATGAGATTAAATGGTTGGGCCATTGGCTGTTACATCTGTTACACTGTTACATCCCACAACGGCTCCAAACAGCGATTGGGGTTAACACGAAGTTCCCAATCTGGAAAGCAATAGTACTCGATTTTATCCAATGTATTAGTCGGATTGTTGACATTCATAACGATGGCGTTCACTGACGATCTTATGGCTTTATTCAACTAGTACTCGCAACTCCGAAAGCAGTACGGTGCAATCCGGGACAAAGTTCCTTTCAAACGACACAATGAACAATTGCGCTAAAAAGAAGGAAGGCGATCGGTGTCGAAATGACAGGGACGAAGGGGAGGATAACAGGGTGAACAAGCGTAGAAAATGGACACCCAACAAGCCATATCATTTTTCACTCACTGGCGACAAACTTTTGTATGCGGATTGTAGGACAGACGGCAAGAAACCAAAGTAGGTGAGAGTTGTTTCAATTTACCCAAACTGCAATTAGGCGGAACAGGGGCCACATACAACGAGCGCACGGACAGATCCACTGAAACAAAAAGAAGTAAAACATAAACAAACAAGCGTGCATTGCCAACTTCAGAGGTAAACACATAAAACCACTAGATTCTGATCATGGGTGGAAGCATCCACGTCAGGGTTGGTTTGTCACAGTTACTCGAAACAGATGACGCCCGCATACATAGGTTACTGTAAGTAGTTTGTTGCATCCTTCATGGATGTTAGAACCGGAAGACCAATGAGTGAACGTAAGAAGCTGCACTGATCCACATCCCGTGCTGGTTGCATAAAGACACCACTACTGTATGAAGCGGAAACATTGCGCATAATAATGTTCCTCCGCCTGCGTTCATCAACTCCTCGGGTCTCAGCTAACGGCTGTAGGCATATGTATTTGTCTCGGTTGGGGCGTATCCTACGATGAGTTATTACTTCCTATTGTAGTGACTTGTCGTAGAGCCATAAATGGCGTGATGTCACTTGCTCAGTTCTTTTTCACTGCACCCTCATCATGAGACAAGTGCTCCTTCAGCGATACGGATGACAACCTTATATATAGTAGGCCCTCTTCATGGAGAACACTTTCGGGAATGGAAAGTGTCTACAGTCCGACAGCATTCGCGAGGTCATTTTGTCTTGGGGATTCGTACTACTCATCACTTGTAAGTAGTCCGAGATAATCGCACTTCATCAGTTCAATACAACGAGGCAGTTAGACTGACCATGGCTGCTAATATATCCAGTAACGTAATTCGCAATTGGTTACGATCCGAAGACTATGCAAGATATAGCATTTCAAGATGAATCTCATCAACTTTAAGGAAAATAAAGTCACTTGTTTGTCTGCGGCGAACGTGCTCTATCTTGATGATAGCCCACAAAGCACAGTAAAATAACGATGTAGCCCAACACAAACCACCAACAATATTTAAAGGGACGAGGAGTAAGTGGACACAGCTACAGAGAGTTTGTCATTAGACGCCAATTCCAGTGTTCCAGTTTTTCAATTTATACTAATGACCACTGTATGCAGCTGGGCAAAATTGGGTAAGAGAGTATAAAACATTCAGCCCGTACCGATTAGGCGAGGGGGAACTGATACAGATCGAAACTTGATTTTTTTTTTTACATACGTACACTGACTGAAAGCCAGCTCGACTAGATTGAATAAAGTAAGTTCCTAAGGCTGATTACTTTTTGGAACTGATCATATAAATGAGGTTTACTGATTGATCATTCGACACATATAACGTCAAGGTGCCTACACCTTGCAAACAAACAACCGGGCTGTAAGTGAAAGTAAGGCGTCATCAGCAAGACGGCTTCCTTACGGCTTTCACTGCCCAGCGTCATTAAGTGCACTCACTTCACAGAAAACTCGGAAAAACAACGACGATATTCACGCCACTGAGCTCGGTTAGCCGGGATATAGTATCTAGTCGGATGAAACCGTGAGGAATGTGTGGATTCGTATGAAAATTAACAATTCTCCGATGTTAGGCAAGTTATTCGGGAGGTCAGTATGTTAAAGCCGCGTGCGTACAAAAGCTCAGCGAGTGGGAAACGAATGCCACGTGATTTTTATGCATGATCCACATCGGCTTATTAGTGAAAACCACCCCAGTCCATTATATTGTCCAACAGCATACACATCAAGTTTACACTGAGGAAATGGTTACAAAGTCAGGTGAACATATAAAAACACACAGAGAACAGTACCGTCACAATGAAATCGGGAAAAAGAAAAACTGCTAACCTGACCGTTTTTCGATTTCCGTAAGCAGCTCACGTTCACTGTTCCAACTGAAGATCGTTGGAGTTTCGGTATTCAGGCAGTCTGCCGGTGTGATGGTGTTATTTATCGTCTACACGGTAGGAAATATTGAAGGCGGAAGGTTGAGTATATAACAATGTTGAGCAGAAACCAAACATACCAAGCTGAAAGGTTGGTTTACCAAGTGTATTAACATGATACGTTTCAGAAACATTTGTTGCAATAAAGGTGATCTTCGAGTTCATGTCTGTAATTCATGGGATATGGAAACATAAAACTATTGCAGGTTGTACCATACGGTAGCAAACGGAAACTAACGACGAGGCTAATTTCCATAGAACAACTACAGATACGTAAATCGTGCAAGAGGTCGCGGGTGAACACTTCATACACTTTGAACGCACTGGTATACGAGACAAACCAATAACGTCGTAGAAAGTATGAAGACTATTGTTAGTATCTACCCAATCTTTCTATCGCTTCATGCTAAGAGATCACAGCAACTGGAGAGTCAACACGAATTGTTTTCGAACACACAAGGACGGACAGATAAACTTGCTTGATAACACTTTCATAAATTACAAGATATGTCTTCTAGTGATACGAACTGGGACAATGGATGCACCGGGAACGGTTGACTCGTGGTCAGCTTAATGAGTGAAGAAGACGGGTGTTTCTGTCATGCGGAACAACTGAATTAATCACATGTGGTTTGTAATCACTTTGGCGTATGCTCACTGATCCAGATGCCTACGTAGCACTTTATCCTTCCTATATATGTGAGGCTCATAACAGAAACATGAAAAATCGTAAACAGTACAGAAACAGGAGACCGGTGACGGCCTGGATAATTGTATTACGGGAAAGTAAACAAAGTGAGAAGTTCTCGTAACGGCTGCATTCAAGTGTTACTTCAGCTGGTTGATAAGAGCAGCGTCTCCAGGGAAACGTCTTAATTAGGTGTGGCTATTATCCAAAAAGTATCAGCACTTGACAACTGAATTTTGTGTATTAGATGGATATTCAAAACATGACCATAACCGTGATGTGTGACAATCAAAAACAATGTTAGTGTAGCATGACAATCATTAACAAACTTACGATCCAAGCCTGGTGACCGCTTGTTTGAACTGATCAAGTAGAAGCAGTAGAACTGTGTGAGGTGAATAAACAATAGTTGCGTTGTGAACAGAACCCCCTGTTTACAACGCTACAACCTAGCTAGATGGAATTGCTGGGAACGATGCGATCAAGATATAGGCTGGATACACTTCGCCTACTAGATGGAGGCAGTCCGCCATCTAATACCAAGTCTGTACTGATTACGACCCCAAAGACAGAAAGTACAATACATTCAAATGTACTTTTGTCCCCGTCAGAAATCGTCTGAAAGAGAATGTTTCAGTTCTGAAACGATTCTGCACTTTGAAGATGCAAAGCGCATTTTATATAAACCAGCCCGGTCAGTCAGATTTACAGGCTTTCAACAGAGGGCTAAGCGAAACGGTGTCATCTGAATACTATATGTGAACTAAATTAGCACCAGAAAGAAACTCACCGCCAAGCACATTAGATTTTTCAAGCGGGTGTTTTATAATGTCGTCCATAGCAAAAGTGGACAGAAAGGAAAAGATCGGACGCCCTTGGCCAACATCATCAGACACCACCCTAGACAGTTGTCCATGAACTTTCAACCTGCCTGAAGATCTTAATGGATTCTCCGAAGCTCTGTTGCGAAGGAGACAAGTTCAAAGAACGTTACCGGATCGAAAGCAATCAGTAGGCACAAATAACCACAACCATCGACTGTCTGTAAGAGTAATGATGCCCCAAAATGTGTCGTACCACAAGAACGCGGTCAGTGTACTACCAACCGGATCAAAATCTATTCTATTCTTCAGGTATATCACGTTCCGTAGGTTCAGTGAGTTGACGTAAAATGAGACGAATGAACAACTTGGGTGCAGCAGACGCTACAACAATGCTTCTGTGTTTATCACATAGAATTTGGGCCCCCTTCTGAAAATGAGAATAACTGTTGGTAGGAATCAATCACGCGGTCTCCGTTTAGTTGCTCAAACTGCATGAAGGAATTTTCTTGGTTCTTACACCAACTTCTCTCCACCATCTTTGAAAGGAGAAGGAGAAAGTAAATCGAGCCCAGCAGCCTTGTCACGTTTCAACAACTTCAACTCCAACACCATCTCTGTTTCCGATGAGGGGCCACCTGGAAGACAATAAATGACAGTTGGAATCCTGTTGTTCATTAGGTCCAGTTGAGGTCACCTGAAGTGTTCTTTAAAATGTTCAGCCCCGCAGTTAGGTCGGTTGATGGTCTCGCTAATACCAACAAGACGGCCAACACCTACAGAAATCAAGGAAGATAGAATTCTGCTATCCTCAAATAAAACGTCTCGCTCCACTTTCATCGGCTGTCCAACCAAGTGGTACACGCGGTCTCTGACCAAGCTTTCTGTCAACTTGAGTTCAAATTCTTGACAGTCATTATCAAGTTCAGAGCCAGATGGATTCGAGTAACGTTTACCTATTGTTCTGTGACCCTCTGTGAGATTTTATGAAAATCAAACAAAGCTTAGGCTCCCACCAGAATTTACCGCCGTACAAAACAGAACTTCAGTTATAATGAACACTCAAACCTACTGGCCAAACTGTTTGCTTATCTTTATTGGTGGATGGCTTGTTTGCTCTCACAGAATGACGCGCCATTTGCCTCGTGTACATAATGTTGATTTCTGGTCCACTGATGTTGATCGGTTTACTGGTGGTTTCTCGTGAACTGCTTGGTTGTACGATGTTGGTTATCGTGACCGAGCAGCTATCTCGCATGGCCATTGGCGGGTAAATGTGGCCTTGCTTATTGGCTGAGTCCGTTCGAGACAATAATTAGCATTAGCTACCATTACATTGACAAGCTTCGTGGACCTGAAAGACATCCCAATTATGTCGCAACCGTATAGCGTTTTCGGAACAAACAGCTCTATAACAAGCTTCCAAAGTCTGTGCGATATGTTCTCAGTGTTCATCGGATTCTCTCACCTGATTTTAACCGAGTAACTATGGTTTCTATGAAAATGTGGAAACAATCAAATTTGTTTGTCTCTTGTATGTTAAATGATTGTCTGCTTGGTGGTCTCCCAGTCTCGTTTCTAAGCATATGCCCGAGACTTGCCTCATCTGTTGCTTACGACCGAAGTCATGGGACTATGATGATAACTTGAAAAATAAAATTCTGTCTGACCGACACAAGTCTTTACTGCTCCCTCCACACCTCCGGACGTCACTTAAACTTGCCATTTTCAATTTCCGAACACCTACGTAAAAAGGTCGACAGACAGCTGCTGAACCTACACTGGATGCTCGACGTTGATTGTTTCCTGGAACGCTCCTTCAGAATTTTATTGCAGTGTTACACTCTAAATCTCCGTCGGTCGATTCGCAATGCGTGTATAGTGTGCGCTTGTCCAAAGACCCTATAATTCAAACCACTCTTCAGATTGCTTCTGCAATCGTCCCAAGTGAACATACAGAGAAAGCACTGCTTCGCTGGATCACGTCAACTATCCTTTTTGCACTGTCAAACTTGAGGGTTTGGTTAGAGTATAGAATCATTTGCGCCATTTGGTGGCCTCCACCACCAAGCCATTCGTGTACACAGATTGGCCATATGTTAGTTAACTACCGACGATGTAGCTGTCCAGACTTCGACTGTGCTCCAATATGTACTGAATTCGCTGTATACTTCGGCGAGGAACCCCTTTGATGTCATCTGTAAATCGATGTAATCAAGTTAATGAGAAACAAGTGCCTTGAATCCACCAGAGCACGCATGCTTCCAGTGTAGGATGTGTTTCACAGAATGATGTTGAGAAACAGCACATATCCGCCATGTGTCACAATATTTCGTGCTCTGTTACCATTTGTTCAGCCGTCAACCACTGAGTTTCAATATGGTCATTTAAATCTCTTTTCGTTCTGAAGGATACTCTATTCAGATGCTCGTACATTTCAGCGCGCGAGGCTATTCAATTATATTTCAGACTGTCTTAGGGAAGGCCACAAAGCTTATTGCGTTAGAGCAAACTGTTGTTTTCAGGAACGACCGATAGTTGTTCTACCTCATCAGAGCTACAAGCAGCAGAACTCTAGATTAGTTAGGTAAACTACGAAGTAAGTGGTGGACCTATCCGCAACCCGAACAAGATTCTTCTAACAGCAGTGGAGCTGATCACTGGTCTCTCAACACGCCTTTGAGCACCCTATGTACTTACTGACCTCGCGGGGTGAACTTTTGATTCACAGACTTCGATTGGAGTCCTTCAAGTCAACCACCTTACGCGGCATAAACGACAGGTAGGTATGGTAAGCCAATGTTACGATGATAGACCAACCTACACATATTCACTATATTATCCCTCACTTGAAGTCACTCTTGGATAATGCTATGGGCCAAGGGTTCCCCCTCAGGTTCTCTGGTGACGATGAAGCCGAATCCGGCGGTCAAGCTGGAGTGAGGATTGTACTGCGTTTCAAGGTAGTGCAGAGTCCGCTCGACTGGATTCGAGTGCATCGTATTCAGTGTGCCGACAGGTTTAGCACTTCAGTTAACGCCGGTCGGTACAGACCAGAAAGACGTTGTTTATTTGTCACATCTGCATACGTTCTAACAGACAAGATTTTACACCCTATCAAAAACGCTTTCTATGATGCCCTGATTAATCTTCAGGGACAAACTAAACATTTGGACATCGCTGCACTTGCCGGTGATATGAATGGACAACATGGTCGTCTTACTCCAGAGCAGAGGGGACTGAGTGACAGTTTTAGTGCCCATACACGACGCACTGGCAATGGCGATCGGCAATTACAAATATCCGCGTCTCACAGACGTTATAAGTCAGGTTGTGCAGTTAAGCGCAAACGACGGGGATGTGTCACGTAAAGAGCACTTAGCCATAGAGGCAAGTCGATAACATCGCCGTCAGCTATCAGTGGTGCCAATTTATTAAAGATTGTCGTTCATTTTAGAGTGGTCACCTTAACTCAAATCATGGCGTTGATCGCTCACGCTTCCTTTTATCCTTTACTCATGGATCATTAATTTACAAACACAAGCATTTCATTGAAAATTGAGTGGCAAAGGAACAGGAAACGTGCAACATACAGCGCTGATACGTAAATACAACAGTGGATTGAGCCT
>JTDE01002782.1:45370-83260 GCA_014338405.1 Paragonimus skrjabini miyazakii | reverse complement strand
CACAACTGAAATAAATAAATAAAAATCTTGTGGATTTCTGTTTAACAGAGTGACTTATATGGTTTCAAATATAAACGAAGTGAGTCCCATTGATTTCAATACGATCAATGCGGATGTTGACTTCCTTTCAAAAGGTCCATTAAACTTGTTTACGAAATAAACCCACTGTGAAACAGAAGCAGCAGGTTCCGCGTTCTTCTCCTTTCTCGTAGTATGTCTGGGAAGTAATTCAATTAATTGCAACACGTATCGAAAAATATACCATTCTGAGGACTGAACATTAATGGCTTCAAGTGATCCAAACGAGGAAAAGTAGTTTGACAGATTGGCTAAGTTGTCATATATCCAAATGCAAAAAATCGAGTCGTCGGATAAATAGGAACTCAAATGCGGCTGGCACCCTATCAACCGAGTTCACACTCCTTATGTATTCTGTTGGATTCAAAGGTCGACAGCGAGATGGTTATAATGTAATTCCAAAAAAGAAATTTTCGATCTTCTGGTGAAGTTTTGTTATCCAGTTGGCGGAGCACCTGTTGTTTTCGCACATGCTGATTCTGTGACTGAATAGAATCCATTAAATTCCCAGATTTTTCAGGATCGGCCTACTCCGTAGTAAACGGAAATGATAACTGGTTTTTTGGATGTGCATTTATCTTTAGCAAAAATGTTTTGAATAACTCCTAATTTCGTGATTGCGACTAAGGTCGAAAAATACCACGACGATCTCCACACTTACAAGCCGAAAAGTGGCCATTATATGAACACTCATATCCTAACTGTTTGCAGCCAACAAGCTATCCAACTAGTAGTAAACTTGTCATCCGCGTTTGTCGCCTATTCACCGCAGGTTGATACGACCACAAATGAGCGTAAGAAACATCCAGCTGACAGACGATGTTAAATCACTTGTTTTAACATGCTCGAACTAAGAGAATATCTATTTATTTGCCTGAAGATGTAGAACCTTGCTTTCTGTCGGGAAAATCAAAAATGATGCGTATAACCCTATATGTTACGAGTATTATACCATGACACAATCCACCTCGATAATGTTACAATCCAACAGTCGTATTCAAACCATTCAGCAATAGAAATGCAATCATTTTTGGCGCATTGTAACTAAGCCCGTTGGAGTAGTGATTGCGTGTACCAGACTACACACGGTACAACATAACCAGACGATACAGTCGAAGGATGATGCAACCGTCGCCGTCACTGAATCTCATGTATACAAGCCGACTGCATTAGCGCACTTATTGTTGACACACCATAGACGCGACAAAGTTTTGCCGTTCTGGATCATTAACAATACTACCATCATGTGTCCGATTCAGTAACCTGAAGACAATGCTATTGAAAAACACAGTCCAATCATGTACATTCAAAAGGAATTGTTTTATCAACCTTTCACGTCGGTGTCATTTGTAGGAACAATGTTTCAACAGAGGATTAACTGTAGACTTATCTATGTTTGGTTAGTAGAACATGGTTGTACAAATGAAACGATTTATCGTTGGTAGTAGCACATGTGTAGTGAAGACGTGTCCTGCTGTCATCTGTGCAACATGGCTTCATTTATGAAAGAATACGGAAGTACACCTTCAGAAGTGTTTAACAACGAACTCAACGCTGATTAATAGTATGTTACCGATCAATGAATATATCTGTTTTTCATATCGAAAGAGGTAGACTGCGAGTTGCAAGAACACCACTTTCAAAAAAGTAGGTCATCAAGCGTAGGATGATACTACTTTTGCTAGATTTTACCGCAGTAAAGAAACTAAATTCTAAACCACTGTGTGTGGTAACGTAAAATCAGAGCCAGATTCTGTCCAAGCATATATCGCAATAACTTTGCAATGAGTTGAGTTGCAATGAGTTTTACACCTGTTAAAAATGAGCATGGCGGACAAAAGGCATAATACGAAAAATGCAGACATTTTTGTTATCCTTAAGTATAAAATCTACAAAGCACACATGATGGAAACATGGTAAACACACTGGGAAACAGGTAGGCAGGTTAGTTCAACTCAACAAAAGATAGACAATACTGTCACAGTTATCTAATATGCTGTACCAACAGACTTTGCAAGCCCATACTGACAGATATTGATAATTATATTCTCACTGAACTGAAGCAAACCACAGAATTGACTATAGCAACTATCCGAACACTCTCGTATGTCAACCATATTATCTGGTATTGACAGATGTATTGTAATTAGCAAGGTCGGATTCCCTGTAACCATTACAGTCGGGTTGCGTTAAACCAGTGATCGAGTCAATGGCCGTGGGTTAAGTTCAGAACTATTACTTGGCAAGCCCCTATCCAGTACATAAGCGTAATTGTTAAGACAAGCAAAAGTAACACAATAAGTTACATGAGCATCAGAAAGACCAGGCTGGCCTTGTAGTCCGGCTCGAAGATTTATCCTTCCAATCAGTTGTATTAGTAGTGGCTCCATAATTGGAACCGCTCTTCACACATATTATGAACAGGATTATTTTCCATAATTCCAGAGACCATGGAGGCCACCTCCGTTCCACCGGTAGAATATGATATTGATCTCTCTGTCTGCTCCACGGAAATATCAATAAAATGTGTCTAAACGTTGGTTTGTCTTCAAGTTCACGTCGAACAGTGTTCAGATGGGCACTGCTCATCAAGACCTATTAGCTTGTGTTGTATACCCAAAGGTTTTGGATATAACAGGTTAAATCACCTTATCGTTTTCGATTTTCTTGAAGTAAACCTGTTTCGTTCTGTTTGTTTTATCACTGCGCTTCATCTGCTTTTTGTATGCTTCATATATTCACCCATTGATGGTGAAGTAATAAACATTCATGTTAACGAAAGCCTGTGGTCGATAAGCAGTTTAGTCATGATGATACGCACGTGCATCTGGCAAACAGTACACCTTGAGCTCACTTTTTCAGCGCTCTTTATTAGACCATTTGATGATGAGTTTAATGATGAGTTGTTCTAAGTTTGACAAATTCGATGTTCAGACGATGATGGCAGATGCATTGATGAATTCGGCTTTATGCTCAAGTCATATATTTGGAAAGATTATACAACTTTTCTGCGTTCCCACAGTAGTCATGAGAAACACTGTGTAGTGTACAAGATCGTTTCAGTGATTTATCATCCAGCTAAATACATTGCATTTATACCACAAATTTTACACGGGAATCATGAAGGGGATAAACGCGGAACCAGTGGTTAATGATGTCAGTCAATCCACTGTCACACTGCAATCATTTACCCAATTGAACAATGGGTATTGACAGGTCAACTAAATGGGGCAAGGCCAAGGCAGATCCAAAGCATGAACCAAACGTTTCTGGGCGCACAGAGGTGGGTTACACAGGCGAATTCCAATGGTATCTATTGTGAATAAACTCAAACGCCTCGTTGCCCTCCACTGGGTGGTATTAACTTGGTAGATTGCGCGAACTGCGTCGGTCACATTGACAAAGTGATTCGAATCCACCTGCAGGTGTGACAGTATGGTACTGCTGACAGATTTCATTATTCCACAGTTAAATCACACTGATAAGCATTTGGTTGCGTGCCGGACACAAGTAGTTCCAACAGAACAAAATTAATAGTTATACATACATATTTTATTTATTTACATGAGACCTTACTTGCCGGAAATTCATTTTATTTCATACCTTGAGCTCTATATCATCTGGGCTTTTAATTACCCTACTCATGTAAAACGGAACGATCAATATCAATGTCTGTCTGTCGGTGGTCGAGATATCTCTTCAGTCCTTCTCCTACGCTCAACAAATCAAACCGTCAATCAAACACGTTTTTCAGTAAACGAAGAAAGCAAATTTCCTTCACGTCAGCAATGATAACCAACAAAACGATCCTTTTAAGGAAATCACTATTTGATAATCACTATTTGTTATGTTGAAAACATTCAGCTTCGCGCCCATTTCAGCATGCACTCCAATAAATAAGTTCATACGAAATTAAGTTCTTGCTAAAAACTAGACAAATGAATGTATCAAACTTGTTTTGATCCGTGAGGTTTTGCCCAAGTCTGTAAGAAGGACTGCAAAAGCGGATATGTTAATTCTTGAGATGATCTGACAAACGTCCTCACCATCATAGAGAACAATATGTCAGTGGTTCACACTAATACTTAACTGCTACACAACCATGAGAAAAAAACCAAACTCTTTACAAAATGAGGGAAAAAAATAAGAAAGAGACGGAAAGGGACCTGAGCACTAAAAATAGTTGCGTCTAGATTCAAATATTGAGCATCAAGGTGCATACACCCAGTAGACAAAAACCCAGCTATAAGTGAAAGTAAGGCGACATCAACAAGACGGTTTTCACTGCCCAGCGTCAGTAAATGCACTCACTTCACAGACATCTGGATCACCTCACAACAATATCCACACCACTGAGCCCAATTAGTCACCATCTCACCTTGCATCCCCATCAACCGACTCCGTGAGTCGTGAAGTCCCCAGCCTGGGAGACGAACCCGGTCTATAGCATCCGACCTCTTGATGAAAAATTCCATCTCCCTCCACCTCGCACCTTACACCAGTCGACCGCAGGGTCGGCAAACAGTGTTCGGTGTAGCAAATGACTAGCTGACATCCTTAGTACATGACCTAGCCATCCGAGGTTGTGTAAAGCTAGGGTTTAAGAAAGAACACTTTTGATAAACATAGACAAGAACGTAAGCCACTATGATCAAATGGCCATAATCAACATGACTTAATCATGTTGGTGTATCTGAATCAAAAATTAGCGTTGGCTTATGGACAATACCCAGTGGGCACCATAAGCAGAATCATCTCTCTCTTCAACAATTTGTAGCGCTGTAATAACTTGTGTCGTGGTGTGTGGCGTTTATCGACCGGTTCAAGTGAGCATTTTAAGTCGACAGTACAAACACATGTGACCATGGAGAGCTGAGCATCTGATGTCTATCGATCTGATATAAGTGTGCAATTAAGCGACTTAACTATTGGTTTGTTCTGACAGGATGGCCTCTACAAAACTTGGAGAGCAACTAGCGTAGTTGGACATCATTTGACTTTATTGCAAACGTGGTTTGTGTACGATTCGGGTAAGTACCTATCGATGGCAAAGCGTGCATTAACCTAACTACTGCAGAAGTCAACAGTGGTCTATTTTGTCCAATATGTCCACAAAGTTTATCCGGTTTATCTTATTCATGTTTCGCTAGCATCAAATCAATGCGTGTATGAATGTGTAATCAATTTTGTCCGTTGCATGATTTCCAAATTCGAACCACTTAGTAAGCTTTCGTTATACGGTGGGCATGCTTAGTGTTGTGAACATAACGTTGCCTAATGAACGTTCACTCATGTCTGGTTGACGTGTGATTTAACTTCGAACTTTTTATACAACGAAATATAAGGATCAGTTTTAGACTACCTTATAATGGTTGTGTGACTTCCACCCAACTCCACGTTCACGATGAACCGGAAAAAGGCGGACGATCAGAAATTCAAACAAGAATTGCACTGTTGCGTAAGATGTACAATAAACTAACAAAATTCATCGCGTTGTCCTATTCTTGTGGTATAACAACGCATCTTGAAAAAGTATTTATGATTATCCTTGGGCTTCAGAGATTAGTTAAACCTTTGAATTAAGGGTATTCACTTCGACCAAGTTTAGATGTGTTGAATACAGAACATTATTGATTATCCGATTGATTCCTGACTATGGTAGGGACTGACAAGCAGAAAATGTCCAAGTGATGCACACGTGATTCCAATAAACCCATGGGTGAGATCAAACATTTAAATTATGTCAGATAATAATGCTATCTTTCACCTGTGGTTTTCATTAGTTACCGTTCCAGTGAATAACCCCGTGATTACATAGCATTCAACCAAACAGAATGAATATGTCCAGCTGATGTGTCCATACATGTAAGGTACGGTTTGACTTCGTTGTCAGTGTATACCATCAAAAGGGCTGTGCACAACAGGATATAATTTGAAAAGACGGTGTCAACAAGAAACTGAAAAGCGTTCAGTTAATGTCATTTGGTGAATGGAACCTACATAAAAGATGTGTGGAAGTTGTGTTGGAATTCTGCGTTAGTTTACAATGTTCACGAAGACGTAAGGCAGCTTATGGGCATCCAAGTGAGTGTGGCATCAAAAACTATCTGATTAAACACCTGTACAAATTGGTTGTATTCCGAATGTCGCGTTAGCTTCTCTTGCCGTCAAAACGCGGTTAAAAGGGAATGGAAAACTTATGGATGCTTGCAGTTTTTGTTGACTTGTGAACTGCAACACAGGTTTTTGTATCCCACAAAATGCTCAGTGCATCATAGGTGACTAACGTGTGTAACTATCTATTCAAACTAGTTAAAGTGAAGCTCAGACATTGCCATCTAGCAATGCAACATATTCAGTTCACTTTGAAACCCTCCCTTGTTAGTAATACTCTCCGTCATTTGTCACATTCTCCTGTGCAGTACTCATCCAGCTAGAGTCATCTTCCAGGTGGAAATCAAAATATTTCTTCCTTGCTGGTGCTTCTTCTCATGACACAAAACATCTCATTCAATCAACGCTAGTGAAACACAGTTAGTGAGAGAACATTGAATTGTCGAAACAACTAAGGCAGTCTCACACTCATGTTTGATACAACGGTCCAACTACGACAGTTTTTGTATATTCAACTGTGATCAACCATTTGACAGGAAGCAAATTATCGAGCGACACTAGTCTGTAGCCTGTTTTGATAAGTATGCAATCAGTAGGCAGTGGTGAAACAGCAGTTTGGGGAAAATGTTTTAATGAAATCAACAACTTGCTTGAATTGAATAAAGTTCAGGGCAAGTTACTTCGCGTTACCCCAACGAATGTTTGCTAATGTGTGCCAGTTGACTCACATGACTAGTAGAGCACTGTCAGGACACATAAGTCCAGACATGAGTCACGATAAGTTTAATATAAGAACATTGCGCTAGAAATATAACATTCTAACCAAAGATGCTGAGACAAAATTTCCACTATCCTGCGAATGCTAAACTGCAGAAACGGTTGTGTTCACGTATACCAATGAATATGCCCTGAGTAATGGTTTTCTGTGGCTCAGGAAAGAAATAGGCGCTGCACACTGGGTCCCTTAAACTAAGCAGGTCAGATATCAACATGTCAGTGTGATATGTAATGATTATAAACAAACTGTGTAATGTAATTCGCCAATCCTCCCAGCTGCTGATACGTCACTGAGTTAGGTTTGTTCCAACATGACCGTCATATTTTTTCTTTTAGGAGATTTAACCCATTATAAACCCTACAAAAGTGATTCCTGCAACACTGGGTAGAATGTGTTGCTTCAAAGGAGTTGTCCAATGCATAAAAGTTCGTGTCTAGGAGAAGATTTACTTTTTCGATGGAGGAAATACTTCAACCGCCACTGACTATATTTTTCTGTCTTTAGTTCAGTATGGTACCGCAAAACATAATAGTGTTGACCTGTGCCGACACTTCAACCAACTTCAAATGTACTTCAAAAAGTACACGTGTTACTCACAACTTTCCAGATATACTTATATTTCTGCACGTTGGTGAATCAGATCAGCGTTACATACATAGTATGATAATTAAAATATACTTGGGAATAACATCACATCGACGTTGACAAATTGCTTCTACGGATAAAGAAAATGAACCTTATGTTTTTATCACAGTCATGAGAAAATATGCGGATATTATTGCATCAATAAATTCGCATTATTCATACAAAACGATTATCTGATGAGATTTGTAAATAGAACCATGCAACCTCAATGTATGCGAGAAAAACCTTATCTAACAGGCAAGGAAAGCTCCGTAGTTTGCTTTATCGTTCAACGTTGATTCTTCGGCCGAAATATTTATTAGAAAGCTCTCAGTAGACGCTAACTTGACGTTCTGTGTAAATAAGCAGTGTGCTTACCTCAACTCCACTCTACTCTTATCTGTGACTATGACTAAAGGAAAGATGGTTTACCCCTGCAGATGCGTTTCAGGTATACGTTAGTATATAAATGTATTACACATATGCGTCAGTGTGTATATGTACAAAATTATTATAGCACACGCATATTTGTGATAGCATTGTTTGACGATGGACGTTAGAGTAGATGTGAAACGTCAAGATATATGATCACCAGTTGGTATTAACCCCTCACATTTATAAATTCATACGGATGTATATGTACAAATATGGGCTTTCGAGTGTGTTATCTTGGTAAATGTCATGTAGGTGGTGCTCACTGAGGGATACCAAAAACGAGACAACCAGAGTTGACCGTTCCTCAGTCTTTCAGTGCGTGAGCATAAATACCGAGACAGTGGTCACGTCGAGGAATAACCTGTATGCAGCAAATGCCCCACAAACAAAATCAACAAATACGTGAAATTACTTAAACGCATTGTGAGTAGATAGTGCTAACGATATTGATATCACTTCTGGTCCGCATCAGCTAAACCAGGCTTCTCGTCAATGATCTTTTTAAGGTTCAACAGAATGAGTAATTGCGCCTATATATGAGCGGTGTGACCACATAGAAGCAAACAACTGTGTAGCTACTCATACCAGCTATCTGACAGTTTGGATGTTTGGTCATCACCATCCTCCGAGAATTTCCCATGGAGGCTAATTAGTAAAAACAGATGCTAATCGGACAAGCATAACTTTTAGGCGATCAACCAGGACCGTTGAACTTGGGTAAATTATATTGTAGATACACACGGAGGAAGGTGTCAGAATGGATTGTGGAGGATCACGGAATAAATGAACCTCGGTAATAATCCTATCCGTAAATGTATGTCACTTTCTAAGCATGGAGGTGGAGTCCATGTGTGACTACTAAGACTGGGCATCTGAAACAGCGTTGCCACTTCAGTAGCTAGGCTTTGCCATCTGCAAAAGTATTTTATTTTAAAAAGCCGAAAATTCACTCAAACCATTTTAATAGCACCAGTCTTCAGATTTTAAAATATCACTTGTACCGCATGCTGTACCAGAAGTTATCTATTGTCACGTGGACACAACAGATTTTTTAAAATCACATATTACACCGCAGGTGTAAGTCGGCTAACTGGCCGTAAACATTGCACCAGTACATAAATGACTTATTCGTCCGAACGCAAATGAACTGAAGTGTACAGAATTTTGGTCCGATGAGACACTGAAAGTTTCGGTTTGTCATTCCAGTTTGTTGTACACGTAGTAACCTTATCAACGTTTTGTAGTACTATTGTCTGTATGTTACTTTAATGTTTGTCAGCACCAAAATAGCTCATTCATAACGTGGTCATGACTAGCTGAACAGCACACCAAAAATCAATACAAAAACAGTAGACGTGTGCAAGCAGTACTATGCCCACCTTTAGATCACTTGCGCAAACTCAAGACCGAAAGCATGCACTGGGCTGTGTGCGAAAGTCAGCTCACAAGCTTCATGCACTAATATTGTGTATAGTCATGAAAAAAGCAATAGCATCATTCAAGCGTCGAAGATCGGATGACAAGATACGCTCTGAACTCATCCAAATGGTTATAAACTATTATCTGTGTTTGATCGATTGATCTGTTTTTATACTGACCAACGGAGTGTGCACTACTCTGGCAGACTGCACACGATAGTCCAAGCACCGCACACAATTTCCAAGCGAAGTAACAACGGATTCTGTACCGGTTTGTCCCAGAAATGTCCACATTTTTGTTCTGTACAAATAATACTGTTTTCGTTTGTGATCGGTGAGCAATACTTTAGAGGAACCCTCGTCAGTGTTGCCGAAATGCTGTGCTTTACGTATTTTTTCCGTCTGCTACAAACAACACTGCCTGCGATCTCGTAAACCGGGAAAACATTGGATCAATATAATGTTAGAAAATTCCATTAGCGTAAAATCTGACGACTGAGCGGACCAGTGTACACAACAATGAATGTGAGACAACTTGAAAGTTTGTTCAAGGTTACTTCATAGGGCACGGTCATCATCACAATTGTCTGTGTGGTATTTCTGACGTAATACTTTCGCGAATAAATAGTCTTACAATAATTTGCTGATCAGATGGAAATCCTCCCATGGATTAACTCAGCTTCGGAGTGGTTATGCTGGACATCTGATGATAAGTCACCCAAGAAAAAGACTACTTTTGCACTCATCTTTCCGATTTGAAATAATGATCATCACTTCGCCTTCAATATCGTAGTCAATTTTTTAACGCAGTTCACAGAGTGTTTATCTAAGGATTCATCAACGCAGTGATCACAGAAAAATAGTCGAAGATGTTGATTCGTATGAAATGAATGACATTTACTTTTGGTATGCTCATCAACTGACTAAGATAGTTGGTCTAATAACCTCCGATCCCAGTTGAATTTGAGTCATATCCAAAAGTATCATGCAATCTTCATTCTATCAGCATTATACTTTAATGTATTCAAAATAATTGCACAGTTTGGTTTGCTCTCAGTCCACAGTTGAACAAGAAAAGCGTGAACTCAGGCACTGGCGAAGATGACTAGTTCACCAATTAGTCCAGAAAAACAATTCGGTATCAGCATGCGTTATAGATCAGAACAAACAAATGTTGAAGACGTACAAGAAGGTGAGTTGATGTAACTGAACAGAAAATCACTCATAGAGTGAACGATGGTCACCATCAGTTATTTATTTTAGAGGGAACAAATCATGCATTGAATATTAGACTTTATTTTGGTTTGACCACTGGCATCCAAAAAATTTGTGGAATTCACATAATCCCCTTGGGTTTAAAACGAAGCATAGCGAGGCAGGTATGACCAACCAATAAATTAGTTCGACTCATGGTCATACCACCAGAATTGGTGTTTATTCTTGTGGCTTAAGTCCGTGTTGAAATGCCGGAGATCGGTGATATTTTCTTCCATTATAGTTATAGTCAGCCACCGTACTCTTTGGAAGTTAACTTTGTCGACTTGATGATTTTAAGGACATCTAAAAAACAGCAGTGAACGCAGTCCACTTTTTGACATGCGTAAACAGATTACGATTACGAAATAGGACATCATTTCTAGTTTAAACTCTGCAGGCACATTCAGTCAAACATTGCAATAAACCGTCAGATCTATAGATGCTAAAGCAAATGGTCAAGATTCGTGAGACTTGAAAATCAATTTACACTTCGTTTCCCACTGTAGCATAAACTATAACTTGGTGATTTTGACGGCCATACTCATTAGCTAGCTATGTAGCGTGCATCATGGTTACGTTTTAAGTGGTACTTAATCGGTTTCGCAGTGTAGTTGAATAAGTCTTGATTCGAGATAAAATGATTAGCATTCTGTACTTGATATGCTTTAATTGGGGATGGAATCTGCCAAGGAGTATATTGGTAACATATTAATGTGAAAATTCTTCAGATAACTAAACTTAATGGTGTCAGAACATTCTCCATTTGGTGAAGGAATGAACAGCATCGTTAGGATAAATAATGTTTACATAACTTTTCGTTTATTTTAGGATCGCAGATATTAGTTAATTTTATGAGCCACAAATAATGCTCAGCTAGTTAGATTTAGCTTGATACAAGCACAACGTAGATCTAGTAAAGTCGAGAAAACAAGACTATCAATTCCTCTCATCATTCGTGCTAACATTCAGAAAACTTCGCTCAGAATGTTCACCCTACTCGTGACTGAATTAGTGATGATTATTATTGTACGTTTTTCATTCAACGTTGAGGAGTTTATTTATGTAACCACGGAGTATGCAATATTTATATTTTCGCGGACTTGGTTTCAAACTGTTAAATACATTCAAGTTAAAATCTACAAAAAAAAAGTTTCAAACCAAACGGAGTTGGTTCAACAATGAAGATAGTATCGTCATTGAAAGGGACAATAGTACAAACGCCTGAAACAAGAATGCTGGAGAATCTCTGTGGTTTTTGAATGGTGAAGACTAATTTGAACGCTTTCGTTTTTTTCGTCTCGTTAAAATAACAGTCTCAGAGTTTGTGTTGGTTTCTATCAACACATGACCAATAAGTTTCAACAGATTACAGTACAATAACCTCCAAGTTTGGTGGGTTGTCTGAATAAGTTCAAGCTGGTACGATAAAGTGAAAGTGATATCTGACGGTCTTATTCAACTCTCGCGTTAATAGCCACTGCACTACTTACAATTACAAATTCAAATAATTTTTCAAAATACAAAACTTCTTATAGCACTTAAGTAGGCAAATGTGGTACATCTCAGTCGCGTTCATTTACTCGCCATTTTTATTTATACTTATTTCATAGCAACTGTTCTTTTCAGTCACTGTGGTTAATATTTATTGTCGTTAACTCAGTTATATTTTTCTCATTTGAAATGTCCCTTTTCGGCTTATTTGAGATTGAGTGGCATGATCAACTGTAGATCAGAAAGACACTTGTAGTATGCAAAACGTCCATAATCGCATTTTTAAAAATGGCGCTTCCATACTATAAGAATGAGTTAATCATAGCTTAAATTATGAAAATAAAACTATCACAAATTTTGCTGTTTTTTTCAGAAAACTGTTTGCTAACTCCTATTGGAATTCAACAGATCGATAATCAACTACCAGTAAGTTGTGACATACGATTGATCTCAGGTTACTCATGAAAATGTTGCTTTGGTAACGGTGATCATTTAATGATGTACACAAACATTCGTTCAATTTCTTCCGGTTATTATCATTTGTTCTATAAATGAATTTCAAAGTTGTGGGGATTAGTTTGTTGTTAGTAAACACATCTTAAGTGGATAATAGCATTAAGAACTGGTGCTAGGTGATAATAATTCATCGCCAGGTGTTAATAAAGGCGTAAGAAAGTTTGTGTGATCGTGCTTAAAATGGAGTACACCCGATATTCGTCCGTCAAAATGTCTTCAGTAACTTTCTATTTGCGACAGGCTTTTTCTCACTATCCTTACCAAACAAATAACGAAAGTTGGGGATCTTATTAAACAACTGGTCCATGCAAGCAGTAAAATTCAAAAACACGATTTCAAGCCACTTGAACAATAAAAATAAACATTCCACAAACAAACTTTCTACAAAAGATTTGCCAGGCAAATAAGATGATTGAACACTCCTCCTAGGAGAATCATGGTTCCGGTCATAATCCGAGGTTGATTGTTCTGGTGTGGTGGACACGCAGCGAGGACGCACGTGGTCTCTGTGTTTTGTGATGGTCTGGCCATCTGGTAGGACGATTTCAGTGGTCTGGCTGTTTTCCGACCGGATTTGTCCGGGTTTCCAACCTTCTTCATGAGATAACTTTACATAGACTGTGTCATTCACATTTAAATCGCGATCATGTGATCTTCGGTCGTACAATATTTTCGCTTTTTCTTGTCTGTCTCCCATTCTGAGACGAGCATTCGGGAAAAGTAAGTTCAAACGAGTGCGTAATTTCCGGTTAAACATAAGCTCGACTGGACCTTTCCCGGTAGTTTCAGTTGGGGTCGTACGATATGTGAAAAGGAATTTCCCCAGCTTTGTTTTAATCGGTGCTGGAAATTGTTTCTTCAGTCCATTTTTTACCGTTTGCATTACACGCTCCACTAGCCCATTGGACGCTGGATGATGTGGAGCAGTCCTCATATGTCGGATCCCATTGTTTGTTATGAACTCCTGAAATTCATTGCTAGTAAAGTTAGTTCCATTATCAGATACGATAGTTTGAGGAATCCCAAAACTACTGAAACAGTTCCATAAACACGAAACGGTGGTTTCTGATGTAGCGTTTGTTACTGTATAAACTTCAATCCACTTCGAATAAGCATCAATAAGTAATAAGCACATTGTTTGCTCCGTTGAACCAAAATAGTCTATGTGAACACGCTCCCAAGGTTTATCCGGCCATCTCCAAGGACACAGTGGAACAGGAAGAGCATTCCTTTGAGTAGTTTGGCAGGTTTCACAGCTACCAATCCTTTATTCTACATCCCTGTCGAGGATGGGCCACCATACATAATTTCTAGCTGAGGTCTTCATGCGACTGACACCTGGGTGACCGTCGTGTAACTCATTGAGGATATTTCTTCGAAACTGTGGCAGAATAATGACTCTTGAACCCCAGAGCAAGCAACCCTCCTCCAGGCTAAGTTCCATACGACGACTGAAATACGGCGCTAGTTGATCGTCGCCACTCGTTGGCCAGCCCTGAGAAACAAATCGTTTAACTTTGGACAAAAGGCAATCCTGTTCCGTTCCTCGACTGATATATTTACCAGATACTGGATGCTTGTTCAGGTACAGCATCAAATGAACTAGTTCAGTGGGCTTCCACGAATTTTCCGGAGTGTCACTGAGGGGCATTCGAGTGAGAGCGTCAGCAACCTGATTTGCTTTACCGGGAATATGGGAAATTTTGTAATTATAACCAGACAGAAGAAGTGACCAGCGTTGCATTCGCGGCAACGCCATCTGATTGATTCCTTTTGTTTCCCCAAGGAGGGACACCAGAGTCTTATGGTCTGTGTATATATCGAAGGTTCTTCCCCAAATATACTGGTGCAACTTTTTCACAGCAAAGATGACAGCTAAGGCTTTCTTGTCTAACTGTGCGTAGTTTTTTTCAGCTGCGAGAAGCGAATGCAATTGGCTTCTCAGTTGAATCCTCCATTCAGTGACTTAGTACGGCACCGACACCCCATGGCGAGGCATCACAGCGAATAGTTATGGGTTTAGTTGGGTCGTAATGAACCAATAAGCTAGATTTGCTTATCTCCTTCTTTATGCCATCGAACTTCCTTCCTTAGTAAATTGTATAAAGGTGCAAGGACAGTTGAAATTCTCGGAATGAAACGACTATAATGTGTAATCATACCAATGAAGGATTGTAACTCACCCACGTTTCGGGGAGCTTGTTGGAACTGGTCCAACAGATTAATACCCAGTCTGTGGTCACTATCGAAAACCAATCGACAATGAAAACAAGGACTCAGCGCGTTGACCCTTGTGTATTAGTATCGACCCTGGAAAATAGAGTACAGAGAAAAGCACGTCAAGCTAGCGGGGCACGGAGCGAGTTGTGATTGTAGCCCCGGGACGGATATTACAAATGGAATAGCTTGACTAAAACAAAAGTAGGCAAAAGGCCAAAGTCATCAAAAATGTACAAGTGAATGCGGCTATCAAAAATATCATTTATTATAGTCGCTACAAGCTGGAGCTCCCAAACTTGGTCTGATTTTTTCCCGTATTGGGTGTAGTCCACACTTATCCAACCGAAAACCGAGATACTGTACATCCTTGGCTAGAAATGCACATTTTTCTTCTTTTAACTTCAGACCATTTTCCTGTAGACGCTTTAACACCAACTCGAGTGTTTCCAAATGTTCCTTATCCGAACGTCCAGAAATGAGAATATCATGCAAGTAAGCATACACACCTGGAATATCTTTCGTTAGGTGGTCAATAATGCGTTGGAAAATTGCCGGAGCAGAATGGATGCCGAACGGCAAGCGGTTATACTGAAATAATCCCATATGCGTATTGATTGTTGTAACTTTCTTTGACTCTGGGTCAAGTTCGATTTGTGAATACGCATGACTCAAGTCCAGTTTTGAAAAATTTTCACCACGGCACAGTGTAGCATATAAATCCTCTATTTTTGGAATAGGGTAATGTTCCATGGTAGCGGCCTGATTCGCTGTCAATTTGTAATCTCCACATATACGAATGGAACCATCTGGTTTCTGTACTGGCACAATAGGGGCTCTCCACGATGAATGTCGGACAGGAGTAATTAGTCCTTGTGTCTGAAGACGTTCGAGCTCAGCCTCGGCTTTTGGGCGGATAGAGAACGCTAATGTACGAGCCTTATAAAATTTAGCCGGGGTATCCTGCTCCATTACAGTAGTGGCTTGGAAATCCTTCTGCCTCCCCAGCTCGTTTTCGTCGAACACAGACGAGAATTTCTGCAGTAGTACCGGAAGGCTGTTGTGGCTATCCACTCGTCTGACAGACAGGAGTAGATCTGGCATGAGTTCAAGCCAGTTTCAACCCAACAGATTTGGGCTCTCGTTATTTACTATGTACGCAGGTAGATTAAGCGTTTTCGTTCCATGTTTTACTTCCACATTACATGTGCCCATAACGTCAATTGTCTCTCCTGTATACGATCGTAATGTCACTGCCGCTGGGACCAATGGAAGTGATTTTGGCAGTATGCGCCTGCTAATAAGTGTCACTGAAGCTCCTGTATCGATTTCCAGACAAACGTTGCGGTCCTCCACGTTCAAGTCGACTGTATAGGGAGGTACTCCTGCAGAAAACGTGGCCGAGGTATGTGAAATCAACTAGGAAACTGATTCTTCATGATCTTCAATCGATCGTACAGCTCGAGTCTTAGAGCGGAAATCGGAAGATTGTGATTGTTTCGAACGGCATACGCGTGCAATGTGGCCATTTTTCCCAAAAATATGGCACGTCGACTGTTTGTGACGGCAATCCGTCACAGCTTCATGTTTTTCATCGCATCGATAATACGTAAATGTACGAATAGGATTCTTATTTGATTTGAGCGGAGATGTATTCCGTGTTGTACGGTATCTGGGGCCGAAGACGGTTGGTATAAAGTGAGCTGTTCTGTTATGTTCTCCCGCTGCCTCGCAATAGAACATGCACGATACCAATTTAGTTTCGACTCCTCTTCCGACAACAGTCGCTCTCTGATTATAGAGTCTTGGACACCCACTAGTAAACACTGAATCGCCATAGTTTCTTCAAATTTTGTGGGTGCAACTTCATTATAACGACAGTCAGGAATGGCTTGCTGGATACGGGCGATAAAATCACTAACATTTTCCCCCGAACATTGACGAAATTGGTGGAGATTCATTCGGGCTGTGAAAACGTGCTGGCGTAACCCCCACAGGTCATCTAGTGTTGCTAGGGCATCCGATAAGGAAGTTCTGTCGTATACACGAAGTGCGTCGAAATGACGTTGACCTTCACAGCCCAGATGTTGTCTGAGTAATTTAACTCTTTGTGATTCTGTTAGGTTGATGGCGGGATTCAATGCTATGAGCAGTTCAAGATAATCCTCAAAAGATCGCTTCCAGCGCGTCCACACAGATAATGAGGGCTTTGAACCAGCTTTTCTCCAAAAACAATCCGGAGGTATGGATGAAATATTCATGACTATCGGATAATTGTTTAATTCCCGTTCGCCAAATGGTACAATCTAGAACACACGTCAAACTGCGAGCTCTGACACGTAGTCAGCCCAGAGTCGAATAAGAACATGTGACGACAATAGCGCGTAGGTTTATCGAACACAAAAGAATGAATCATATTAACGATGAGGCATAGATAGGACAAACAGTCAACCAATCGATTGTATGAGTAACACGATTTTGTCGTTCCAGGCCAGGGTGAGAGAGAGAAGGACACACACGCGTTCACGGGTAGACAGGTAACATGCGGACAACGGCAGGCGCGGATGCCACAAAACCCCTGACGTAGAAGAAGTAACGTAGAAAAGAAAGACGTTACGCAGGAAAGACTGATCTCTAGACCTGCTGGATTCGGTACTTCAAGAGAGGTCCTAAATACAAGGAAATATTGAAAGAAACCGGAAGACTTTAAAGTGGGTATAAAATGGATTACAGACGTTGTGCTTCATTCCTTGATGTCTAGCCCAGAATTTTATAGCTAATTTTATAGCTAATGCCCGTGGAAGTGGTCTCCAGTTTTACAGCGCCCTTTGTTTCCCGGTAACAGTGGAGAAACATGCCTGTACAATTAGAGAAGTGTATTAATCGCTGTACATTCGATGCATAGCACCCTGTACAAGACGACTATATTTAACAGTAAAACGGCCGAAAAAGCATTTTGTACTAGTTTCATGTATCTAACACTGGTTTCAAAAGATTAGACCTGCAATCCATAAAACTCTCATTCACAAATGCTCGGTCAAATATGCAGTAGGTGAATAGGTTTGTGAATACAAACGATAGTCAAACGCTTGATACTATAAATTTATAATTGCAGTGCACTTGATCAATGCACTGATCAAAATTATAGAAAGTACTAGCATCCACTGCTCCGTGTGAAAGAGTGTAAACAATATTTAGACAACCAGTCGTGCTGATGTAAAATGACGGACAGCCAGTGTTCATTTTGACCGTTTATTGCTTTGCAGTGAACGATTTCTACCGGAGCGTTTTACTCACAAAATTATATTTTTGGGCAACGTGATCCTAAGCACAATGGTTCTGTATGGGATCGAAAGATTATTCACCATATGAGAAGTCCAGTTCACCAAAACCAACCATGCGCTTTGACGGGCGTAATCTCAAAATAGGGTCAATAAGAGATGGCTGAGCTATCGGCGGTTAATCGTGTTTCGAGAACGTAACTCTAAGCTGTCGACGTCTTGTGGCATTCACAATCAGTGGCGAGGTGATCGATAGCGTATTCGGTTCAATATGCTTTGATTAGCAGTTAGCGCAAATCGTGGAAATTCGTGAAAACCACTAAGAAACAATAACACTCTGATGTTATCAATGATATAATGCTCTGAAGGAAAACTATGGGGATATTTTCACTTCTCTGCTGGTATCCTGAAGTTACCATCTCACTTGATATTCGGAAGTAAATAGTAATCAGGTAAAGTAGAACGTCGCTTCCCAAGTTAATGCGGACGGATCAGTCCGCCAATTCAAAAAATGTATAGTCGGAGCACATGATATGGGGCATTCTCTCCAGTTTCTTTAAAACCTAAACGTAAATTGGGCACAAGTGAATCAGGGAAAACAAGTATTATCTTGTCACTCTAACACTACACAGTGTAACCTAATCGGAATAATGAATTTCTAACTTTCGCATATCCACAAGTTTGTCGATGCCATAAACGTTGGGGATTCAAACATACGCTCCGTGCCCAACCGGAGTTAAACTTCGTTTTTTCTGAGATATCACGTGCATTGTCGTAATGACATGTAGTAAGATATTAGTCTCATAACAACGAAAGTATACTTGCGATTAGTACACGCGCTTCATCAGATTGGAACTCCAGTTCACGTAGTACAGATGATCTCGTTTAACAATCGTTTGCACTTCTGATGAAACTGCTGGTTATTACGTGTTATTTGCGAACAATTTTCTTCTGAAATATACTGTTACCATCCCCTGAAAAAGAAAAAGAAGAACAATAGCAAGACCATGAGCAGTATTTCGGTCACAAATGAAATGCAATAAAATTGTAATGCAAAAAAAATCAGAGCACAAGCATCGCAGCCCAACTCTCGCAATTTAGGACTCACCAACAAGTAAGGAAAATGACAGCCTTCAAACGAGCTTTATTTACTGCTCATCCCGAGAGCAAAAAGATGGTACACAACAGCTCAATTTATAGCATTTAAATGGCTTTATGCTTAGGCCACTCAATGGACCAATCAGAGGCGAGAGGGAAACACGAATTTTGAAAACAATGGCGGTTGTTTAAATTTCCAAAATTGAAAAGTTCATTTTTCTTAGCATTTAGGAGGAATTCTTGGAAAACTGCTTTCGCCCAACATTTGTAACCTACAGAGTTGGGTTCATCTAGTGAAATCTTTTCATAATATACCGTTTGATACTTGCTTAAACAACAAGAGCTACAAACCAATCTATCATTTCCGTCAGTTCGGTTGGAATAATTGACAGCTGAAGCAATGGAATCTACCCTAGCAATATATCTTGATGAAGATTTGACCATTTGCCAGACTCAAACGTCTTATCAAGATGTATTTTGTGAATTCAGCGTTGTTGCAAAACGTTCGCGCACTTATACATCTCGTCATTTCCTGGTTAAAACCACTTCATCGATATTCGTTAGTCTGCTTCAGTCGGCGACTATTTATCTTGGATTGGATTTAGCATTACATTTAATATATATCTCTATTTATCGGTGACGTGAACTATGGTTATCCGAGGTCGAAGTATTAATGCGACCATCATTCTCTTGAGTCCTCCGTTACCTCCAGATAAAACGGTGTTTTGTGATCTGTCTCAATGTGAAAGGTTATCACTAACGAAATGGTCTTTCATTTCTCCAGACCGCAGACAACAGACAGACGTTCTTAGCTCGCGGTGAGGTGCTTTTTGTTTGTTTGTCCCTTTGGAACTTGCATGCTCAGTTATCGCTGATCACTGAGATATGAAGATGCCGATGCTCACGCGGCTTCCACCAAATCAGATTGTAAACGTTTCCTTCATTCTGGTGACCACAAGAAATCGTGGGCCTATGATCACATCTTATTGATCGAAATTTGTCTGCGTGTCATTGATCCAAACAACTTTATTCTCGACAGCTGAAATAAAAAGATTGTTTTCAGATGGAAAATTTATATGAACCATGAATCGCAATCGGCTTCAGAATGCGTTGCAGTTTCAGAGATGTGTAATACTTAGTGGCCACTAGTTTCTCTGGCACCAACTAAAACCTCCCGTTCAACGAGATGTCGCACTTCGGCCGACACGATGACTTGCTGCTCCGACTGGTGATTTGTACTAAGATTGTCTACTGCATAGAGTCGCTGTAGAGTAGCGTGAGATAAATCAAATAGATCGAGTCACGTGCGGAATCTATCGGCAGTACACGACAACGGAAATATCCAAAACTAGGGGGAATGTTTGAAAGCTTTTGGATGTATTGTGCTGAAGATAAAAATGACAAAAATGGCACTGTATCGTTGTTATCGTAAAAACAGGACATTAAGTTCATCGTGGTTTAATGTCACACGTATTGGAATGAATGTTTGGTAACGTTCGTTCACAAAGCGTCGTTTGTGGTCACAGCAGCGCTAGTGGTGACCTAGTTACGTGTATGGGAACTGTGCTAGGGAATATCATTAACACCTCAATCAAGGTCACTTCTTCCAGATATACCAGAATGCGATCCTACAAGCAGTTGAAGATTGCTAGAGCTTTGCATGAACCATATTGCGTTCCAAGAGACCCGCATCTTTGGGTGGTTACAAAAGGTTTTAAATTTCAATGTCTATTTACGGTTGCCAATTCGGCCAGATCTGTGACTAAAAATGTACCTCATCCCTCATTGAGTGCGTGCTACGGATTCACCTGTTGTAACATATTTCACTCTATTGAAGACCAAATTGACAGCGTCTCCAGTCTATCCAGACTATAAATTTTCCCCTCAGTAATAATCTCCATATTATAAGGTCATTAAACTTGATATTCAGTTCACATTAGGTTCCGCTCAGCTTTGTGATGATATATTTAGGTAATGTTTATCTACGGCTACAAAATATTGTTTGTCGTACAAGGTTCTCTTAGGATATCTGTGGAATTACATAACTTATGAATCGAATTAAGGTTCGAATCCATCTACCGTACGTTGGGAGTTGGTCAGATTGTTCTACACTTGTCTCATTCACGTAAGTGCCCAGGCATCATCCTTCATCGACAGTATTACTCAGGGTGGTGTTTGGTAACTTATGTAAGCTCTGATATCTGCAATGCCGCACCAAGTTACCATGCACGCAAGCACGTTTGTTTGAATACCAATACACTTTTTATCACTATCGAGTCACTAACTGGTGGTAAGTTCGGAATCCCGAAATTGCTAGATGCGCTTGTGTTGGTAGTTCTTAACTGACATCCTCCTGCTTACTGATCAAATGTGGATTTTCATGTGGCCTTTCTGACAAACCTGGTTAGAACACCTTCTTTAAAGTTCTTAACTTATGGAACCGCAAACTTCTAGCACACTCAGCTAGGTCTTACGGTTTATCATCACCAACGTTTGTTGGTACGCCTATGCTTAAACATTTATAACAAGTACAGGAAAAGGTATTTCTAAGCTCCAGATTAGTAGTTATTTCTAATAATACTTTACAAAAGACCTACCACTGGACGCCACTGAATTGTAATCCTGATCCACGACTCAACTCAAAGTATGTTAAAGGCAAGTGGACTTCTGTTAGATAGAACGTGAACTTTCCACCTTCCTGACACGCACCGGCCGAATACCCATCACATCCATTGCTTTGAAGGAGCCCTTGGCATTAAACGACAAAGCCCCAGTCTCGAACAGATATTTCTTGATAGACTGGACCCAACAAGAATGCTCGATTTGTTCATCCGGAAATTCATACGATGGTTCGACTGTGTGAGCTAAAGGAAAGGAGAATGAACTTCCAAGAACATGTTGTACCGTGAACTAACCACTTACACAAAACACTATGAGTAACGATTATGTTCGATGTGAAGACTGGTGACAACAGCACCGCAGTCTGTGAAACAGTGGCAGTACATCGCAGTAAGTGGAACACCAGTGTGAGGGCGCAAGTGTTCAAGAGTGTTCGAAGAAAGGGCAAGGATTGGGAATCACACCCGATACACAAAACAACGAACGCTTTAGTCACCTCTCTCGAACTGTACGACCACGATAAAATTGTCTCGAAGAGGTAGATGACAGGCTGAAAGCAGGTGGGTAGTATCAGTGAAGCTATATTCGACAGGTTTACTGAAGTCATTTCCAAAATATGACCCATACTGGTAAGAACAGCTTTTCTTCCAAAAGTGACATCCCAGTTTTAAACAAAGACAGATCAGCATCAGCAGTTTATGTTAGTAATTACTATATAATGACATATATCTTCATAATAAGACACACACCGCCACAACCATCACACCTACGGAACATCGAAGTCGATCACTGTGGAAGGTGTGGATGTTATGTGGGTGTGACAGCTACTGCAACACAAAGTCCCAATGTATACGATGTTTAGTAACGTTATATTTGATTACAAAATCAACCGACTACCACTTAATACTGCTGTTGTTACACAGTGAACAGTTGTTTGTCGTTCCACGGTGTTCTCCACAACTTACTCGAGCAAACCATATTGGAAACAGGTTGATACTTATTTCCAGTGTAGATAACCTCAACGTATTAGCTTATTGATGTACCCATGTACTTGAGACGTTCCCGTCAGCTGAAGCTTTTCCATCTCTGTTAGCTTCTTCTCCTTGATAGTCTCCAGTGATTTCAAAAGAGAAGATCTGATCAAAGAAATACAGAGGAAAGAACAAGTAATCGGTCCGTATACGAACTGGTTCTCCACAAAGGGTGCACCTCATTAGAAGTTACAACAAGAATACACGGTTATTAAATCATTCTAAATCCGATAATCCATCGTCTAGTTTGTTATTGTATGACAACAGGATCACTAGACTCCTTGAGGTATGACTGAATTCTTGAAATGTCTGCTGAAATTCAAAATAAAAATAGCCGACCAACTGCAACTATTAAGTGAAACTAAAAGTTACGAATACAGATTTTCGTGGAAGAACCATGATTGCGTTCGCATCTCATCCAATGTTTTTACTGAATACATTAAGTTCCCATCATGACACGTGCTTCTTCCCTTATTCCAGCCGCATCGGATGGATGAAGGTGCTATTAACAACCAACAGTTCCTAATGATATAAATATATATATATATGTATATATATATATATATATATACGATTACCTAGTAATCTCAAATAAGGAGGAATGGTGATTCGCGCCATATCTTATCTCCAGACATTTAAGGTTTAGCATTGAATTTAACACGTGCGTGACCGGGACTAAACACGGATTGCTAGTAGGCTTGCTGAGCTATCCACTGCTTCTGAGTCGCTATTATGAGCCTAACTTTGGCGCAACTCCTACATTTTTATCTGCACATGGTTCAAATGAATCTAATAAGGGTTGAAACCCTCATATTTTACGAATCTGATGTTAACCTGAATAAGACTGACACTTAGTATTCAGAGCGATGTAAACTATTATGGTGATATCGGCCGAACACGTCTGTCTCTAACAGAATTTGTACCTTGCCCGGAGAACTGACCACCGTAAGAGAGTAATCCATAGGTGGTGGGCGCCATTTCATTGATGAATCGCTAAGTATACACATTACATGTCTTTCCTCTTCATTTGTTTCACACTCGTTTCACATTCTTTCCTCGTACAATCACTGTTGCTACTATGGGTTAGCAAGTGAACACTTTCCGAAATATTTAGTCGTGGACCGAAAAGTTTGAAAACCACTTCTCAAGGTGGCATATTGGTAAACATAATATCAAACGTATGCTGTTCTCAGGGCTTTGTCTCGTAATACAGTCGTTATAAGCCAAGGTGCTATTTAATTCATTCAAAAAATACAAAACTGCGAGATTGTTGAAGAATGGTCTCCCTACCAAAATTTCTGATAAGACGTTGAGAACAAAGCTATACGATCTAGGCAAGTAATTCGCAGAACATCTTACATGGTTACTTTGTTGGCAATCGTTTCGATGATGCTACTAATTACAGTTAAAGAGTTGAAGTTAAAACCTAATTCAAATACGTCGTTTTACTAATTCTTTTCTGAAAATATTCCATACAGTCCACATACGTTTGTTTTTATTTACAACATATATGCATAGTTTCAATGGTCGGATTAGCTATCATGTATTACTTTCTGCGATTTTAGATACTGCGACAACTCACACGGCAATTACGTGAAACTCAAATTGAACTACAGAATGTGACAGCCCAATTCATAAACAGTATATCTGGTACTCGGACTGACGATATGCAAACAGCACTCATCCGTCTCAAAGACAACCTTGGTAATTCGCTTTTGCTGTCACTACTCTTAGCTGATATGCTAAAATGATAAACAATGTTTTGCAATTGTTTTATCAAACTGAAACAAAGTTATTAATGAAAGACTCAGTGCAATGGTGCGGTTAGTTCAATATTATCGAAATATGTGATATAAAAGGCTTGAGGTAATTGCACTGCTCAGGCAGTATACCACATGTCGGATAAGGGTGTGTTGTCCAGGTCGACGGTCCGAATCCGGCATTCAAACTTCAGATATACCATCATCATTGTGGTTTGTATTTTAATCTGCCGTATTAATCAATGACTCAACTGGACTCTGTTTTCCGACCCAATGGCTGTGAACAGACCGAATCTGATCGCGAGCGAAGTGTTTTCAGTCACACAGCATTTGCACCTCAAGATGATTATTGACACAAAATTCTCCATCAACTGAAGGCTGAATACTGTTGGAGCGCCTGAAACTAATCAGGGATAATCAATCACGGCTCCTAACAGTGACCACGCAGTTGGCAATTAGAATCATTTTCATTCGAACTTATATGGGGGCTGGTTGATCTATCTTTGAATCAAACTAAACGCAGAAGCGCTCGTAATTAAATCAGTTGGCTGTCACGGGATAGTGTCACACTTTGAGACATACGCTTTAATTCATTCGATATCGACCACAGATTTAACTGACGTCAAACTAAGATGGTTGGCTGACTGGTTTGTGTTCACATGGTCCCTTTCTCTTCATTGTTAACTATGACACATCATTGTTAGCCCAGTGTTTTGATAAATAGAGGAAAAAGGACGGTTGAGTGCGTACTTAGAACCATATACACAAAACTGTCAACCTAAGCTGAGGATTCATTAATCACCATTTCGGATATGTTATTGATTAAAGTGAAAACATGAAGAACACTTTAGCACAGTGCTTCAAATGTTGCTTGGGGTGATGAAGTTAGTTAAAACGGTTAATGAATGATCGAAGCTTTCCCAAATAAATAGCAACCATCCTGAATCAATGAATGAGTGAGTGATTTATCAACAGGCGTTGTTTTGCACAAATTGATTTGTCTTGCGCTATAAATCTCGGCTTAAATTTGTTTGGACCCCAGTTTATCATGAGAAGACAGATTACAGTACCTCGCGTACCCTACTTCCAAACTTTAAATTTAACCTGTTCCGCATGTCTATTTAGACCTTCAAGTGTAGTCCAGCTTATTTGATCTACACATCTTTTCTCATTCAATAAAGCACTGTAGAGATTAACTAAAGAGTTCCTCTGCACGTTAGTTAACATCAGGGATGTCCAAAAAGTCTGCGAACAGTTTTATTTAGGAGTTCATCAATAAACCCTGAAATAACAAAATATTCCGAATAGATTATCAAAAAACCGAGACTTATTTTTTATAAAATATTGTTTCAGAAATGTATGCCTGGCGATTGGAGCGAAACAAGAGATACCGAATGCAACTCCGGTTGTTGAACAGCAATAATCATGCTGATCAGACAACTTTGAAATCCGTCCAACAATTCAATCAGATCAATGAGCGATGTGCAGACCAGATTGGTTTAGCCAAGGAGCTTAAGGTAAGTTGGAGTTATTTTGTACTCTTTCCATGTTCACACGCTGACTCAAATTCTTATTTGGAACATATAATCTTCATGACAATTCATGCTCTTATCAATCATAATATCAGGCCTACAGTCATTGCTTGTGGGAAAACTTGTGGGAAAGTTTGGCTTAAACGAAAGTAATCCATTTTATGCCCAGTGTAACTTCATCAGGACAGATAGGGAGGGGGTTTGAAACGGTGTCATGTACTGTCCGTTAACGCCCATCCACACTTCAAGCTGACTATTCTCGTCAGTGTTTAGAGTTATCAAGCGGACATTCGTACTGGTATTGCCAACGTCTATATCAACGGTGACCGGATTATAGGGAAAAACCTAAATCCACAGAGCAGCAAAGAGGTAAACGATAAATGATCGAACTTATGAAGAGAATGACAAGCTGGCTTCAAATATTCCGAAGTGAACTTTGGAAATACTTTATCCTCTCTTTATACATTGTCTCGAATCCCGTACGAAAAAGCCTAACTAAATAACTACATATTAAATACCTTCGTGTTTTTAATTACTCATTAGTATTGACAGATTTTATTTTCGTAAGAAAATAGGGTTATTTAACTTTCGATTGTACGAACCATCATAGAAAACCTTTTGAAATGCTACGAATATAACCGCTTTACATTTCTGCACATTACGATATCCGGTGTTAAGTTGTACCCGATTTCTCAATCGAACGTAACCAGATCAACTGGAAGCAATTCGGTGACTTTTTCTAAACACGCGGTAACTTTCTGCATGCACTTCGGGCTGTGATTCCATAAGTTGTTGATGAAAATTACATCACGTTCCATATAGATCCTGCAAGAAATTTTTATTGTTAGACGAGAAACGTTTCAGAAATTTTGGACTTGCTTAAACACACGCAAAAGCAATTCCCGAAGTGGGAACCGTCGTTTGCTCAGAATTGTGCGAGTACATGATAGTTAGATTATTAAGACAGACGACAACGAAGCTGTTCATGTCGCTGAACAAAAAATCTAAGTTTTTCTTAATGGTCCTCTGAGTGTAGTTGATAAACACAACTGCAGAATGCTCATTCATAAGTTCATTCGTATTCTGTAAACGTTACTTGTTAAACATCAACCAATTTCACAAGTTGCAAAATCATTACACCACTTGGTGGTTGTCACTTTGAAACTCAGATGTCTTTCATATCCATATTCTGGCTTAAATATCGAAGTATGATGTTGGGAATAAGGTTCATGGAACTGTTATATGGCTTTGTAGGAAATATAGGATTTTCAAGTTTTAGTGACGAATCAGTAGTTCGCATCTTGTTTATATAACATTTAAACTAGAAGATAAGTGACGCAATTTAAAAGTACGTCAAGGTCATTTAAACGAACACTTACAACTAACGTAGTCTAATGAAATACCAACATATAAACACATTATCAATATTTCTAGAAAAGAAAAGAAAATCATTCAATATAACGAAACGTTTTCTTTCTGCAGACAAACGAATAATGCTTATATCTTTGATTATCACTCTTGAAAATGATCCACCACAGTTAGAAAAGCAGAAGTGCACAACACAACACATGTAGTAACAAAGGTTTCCCAAATAAGTTGAGACACAACAAACAGTTCCAGAGATTCTCCACTGCTCCTCATGAAAAATTATGCAATCTTAATGAATTATATTAAGTTCCTCGTCGAATGCAAAAGTAAAAACAAGACGTATGTGAATATTCAACCAAGCTGAACTGATTTTTTCTTCAATTTACCGTTACAACACAGAAAAATATGCGGACGAAAATAAGATACTTCACACTAATCTGAATGCACATTGCATAGCCAGCAATAGTCAACGAAGATCTACCCTCAGAACAGTGAACTATTACACTCAGCTTCGCATATGACTCGAAAAGGGGGACAGAGAATTTATATTGATAACAGAACATCCTTCTCCGTTACATGTAAAACAAAAATGAAACGAAAATCGCATTAAGCTCATAAAACGTTAATATGGAAACGCTCTCAGACATTTGTCCCTCGATCATCCCAAAATAAAATCAAGACGGTTTTTCAATGATAAACCCACTGTCATTAACTAACAAAAAAACACATACCAGTTTCCAAATAGTCAATCGTCCGGTCATTTTATTCGTATAATAGTAATCAATATAAGCTCCGAAATGCGTGTTGAACTAACTGAAGCATGTTTCATGTGAAAACAAATTTTACTGGCCTAAAGTAAAATCGGTTTGTTCTGCAGAGAATGCGCGACAACATTCTAATAAATTTAAATAAAAATGAATTTCGGAAATATTGAACGTCAACAAAAACACCGATAAAAAGTACCGTGTGCTTAAATGTTATCAGTCTACATTTGCTGTGTACTCACCGGATTGTTTTCCGTTTAGCTTAAGATCGTTCAATACCTGTCTATCTTGGAAGCAGCGGGGAATGAATCTCAATCTAACTTGATCAGTGAAAATCATGCAACAAGTCTGAATATAAATACCAACTTTTTGGATCCATGCAATGAAACTGGAGACAACAACATCAACCGACAGATACAAACACTACGCGTATGGCAGGCTAACTTAAACAGCGCCCGACTTCTGTCAAAAGAGGCTGACCTCGCTATGCAGAAGGGAAGAAAACTATTCAACGAACTACTCAACAATTGTGCTCATTGCCTCTTCCAGACCGACGGACGTGATTGACAGGACGAAATTTACTAGCATAGCGACTTTGTAAATACGAATAATGTATCATATATCTATGCGTTATACTTACAATTGGGAGCTGTGAATGGACTCACGTACATGTGGACTATGCAAGGATCCATTATATACAAGATATACATTAGGCTCAAGAAATAACAAATTCAAGAGGTTACCAGCGTGCAATCTCTTCAGATCACAGCCTGATTTGCACGATCGCCCAGGTATCGAAAACTAAACTTAGGCATTCCACTACACATCAGTGATTCCATTCCATCTTCAAACAGAAGGGGAAGATGGGATATTGGGACACTTTCGGTAGAGTGAATATTATAAGGTGTGCTTGGCAGCTGAAACAGAAGATTCGTTCTATATAACTGAAAGTACAGATCATTAAATCAGCTCCACATGATCAAGTCGGCTGGAACACTATAGAATTGTTTTGGTGACAGAAAGAATCCTTAAGCAATTCACGGTCCTACGAAATGAAATTCAGCGAGACATACGGATAAAAAGTAATCGGAAGTAGCTATACGCAAGAAACTTTTAAAGGCGGAAGGCACGACAGATTTTGAAATGATGAGTCTTGTTAGGCTACAACAAAATGGTCATCATGCTGCTTTCGTTCGTTACTCGGAATGATATTAGAAAAGAATCATAAAATGTACGGTATTCGGACCCCAAACTCAACCAATACACACAGCGATAATGTCGAAGACCAGATATTTCCTACTTATCGTCTTCTCCGAATCGTTCTGAGCACTTCGAAAGACAGATCAGGCTGGACTACGGATTTCCACCAGGTTGAAAAAATGGCCACTACTAATGATTTACCAATCTCGTTTACCAAGTCATACAGATTGCACCCGTGAAAACATCATGTTCCTGTGGGGTAAACAGTAGAACACGTTATAATCAGGCTGACTGTTATTATCATTCTTACGGGAAGGCTGGGTAACAGAGAGGATGAACAAATTTGGATCAAAGCGTCCAAGTATGAGGTTTGGCCTGCAGATCATATGTACTAGGCAAGAAAAGCTATGAACGAACCGATAGCGTTGACAGGTTTGTCTACAGCGAACAGCATCATGAGAAGAGATGACGATCAGTAATCAAGTAAGATCATAGTCGCCTTTCAGCGCTGGACCACACCGAAGAATTTACATTAATTCGCTGATAAACGTATTCAGCAAAAGTGAACCACGAACGAGAGAGGCCCCAACAACACTAATCACAAACCAACTAATTGTCGCAGGCGAAATATTATATGTATACATATATATACACATATCATACGTGCATTTATACATATGGACGGAATCTATCTTAGTAAGCAGCGCAATCAATAGGCACCAATCATAAGACATTTTAGGGATCAACTTTCTGCATAATATAGGCGCACACATACGCATAACTAATCTTCACTGGAAGAAGGAACATAGTAGAAAACAGATAAGACCAATGATAATTACACACAAACAAACACAAACAGAGACAAACGGAGACGTGCACTTATCTACACTTCTTCATAATAACATTATGGCAGATTCAATAGCATAAAATGAGACCTGGTGGACACTATTTTTGAAAGTAAGAAGATTATGTTTATTGGCGGTAAGTTACAAACAGATGAATCATTCATTCACAAAGATGCAAAGAGAAAAAATATTTCCAGAGGTGTTGGTTTTGACAGATGTTCTTCGAGCAAATGAAACAACTTCAAACTGAACTCCACGCACACATGATCACAGTCCTGGCAGTCAGATAAGCCTATCCGTTAGCTCATTTCGAGAGGAATTACTAGACTCAAAGTTTGCTCATATTAGAGCTTGTCAGTAATGCAAGTGTACAAAAAATGAAGTAATAAATTAACGCAGCGACCTCGAGTAATATAGCAAACCGGTGTCATCATGCAAGGTGATTTATAATAAATAAGTCATAACCCATGTAATTTACAAATTTCCACGTTTTTACAAAGTAACCGAATTTCCGTTATGCGTATCAACGAAAACCTCCGGAATAGGTTATAAGCTCAATCCAACCGCTTTAACTACACAAGTTGCCTTAAAAGACTGACAACCATTCATCCTACTCGATAAGAGACAAGCCACAAGATGAACGTCTCAAAAGCGTTGAACACCTCGGTCCGCATCAAAATGAAACGCATCTATAATCTAGATCTATCAACCAAACGCATTAGATCGTCTTCGTAACACTGACGTAGTTATTCAGTGAGGGTGAAATGAACAACTAGTGTTAAATGCACACTTGTGTGTGTATAATTGTCATGAATTTGCCAGTCTTCCAGTGTGTTTACGTTTCCAACATAACCCAGAGGCATGTATGTGTATGACCAAATAGTACGTGAGTTTGATACAGAAAACATCGAAATTTAAAACCCTTGGTTATTTTTTTCGAATCCTTGAACGGGAATAGTTGTTCTGAACAACGGACAAAACTGGGTGAATCTTGAAATACTTACGAACGATTCATCCTCGTGAACTTGACTGCATCGTTTTAATTCAAAGACGGAACGCCTCGGTTCGCAGCTTGACTATCTCTGGATACAACAGTGACCAAACTTTCAAAATATTACTAGCAATGGTGCGCTTAAGTTCATCCAAAATTCACTAGCGCGACTACGTTCAAAAGAGATCGAATGGAGAAAAATCTGGACTTTGGTTGAATCCGAACCAGCAGCAGAGACGGTATGCCTAAACGTGGCAAGCGCCCTACCAGCTGAGCTATGAAGTTATACCAGGATCTCAGGAATTTCACATTCGTAATCTGTTACCCACCCGTCCAACTGCATTATATGGAATCTGCCAAATGACCCAGAGGCTCAGCTGCCCCGACAAAATTGCTCAGGCAGCCCACGCTGGAATCGACCAACGCCATACGACAATGGGAGGAGTGGCTCACAGGGTCCAAATGTAGAAGTTCCTATCGCCCAGCGTGAGTTAGTAGTTCATCTGGCAGAGCGCATGCTGCTTATTGGCGTTATTGGGTTTTCACAACCAAGTCCTCTCCAAATTATTAAATCTGCTAAGCTACTTATTAGTAATAAGATTGTGTTCGCATAAATTCATAATCTAACCGCAGAAACGTTTCAAGTTACACAAATTCATGTAACTCCCATGATAGTACACCAATAACGCTGCTCCCACAGCTGTCAAGAAATGAAGCCTCTGCTGCAACCCAAGTCAAATAAACAACTTGACCTTGAAAACGGAACAAAAAACGGATCAACGAAATGAATCCATATGGTCGAGCGCATGCTGTGCATCGGGTTTTCACAACTAGGTCTCCTACGAATTATTACATCTGCTAACCTACTTACTAGTAATTTGTAAAAGTTTGTTCCCTTGATCGACTTGAATAAAACAATGAGAAGACGCAACTGATGTGTTCATTTGACGTGACGTGCCTGTTACTAACATTCCGTTTCACGAAATAGTTGATAGCATTTGCGAATTTACTGTAAGTAACAGTGCTCCGTTTTCTATCCCGATGATCGAACTGAATTCATTAGTACTTTTATGCACACATAATGTAAGTTTCAACTTCCAAACTTATAGTTTCCGAAAAGTGCACGGGGTTGCAATGGGCGGTCCGTTAGGTCCACTCCTAGCGGATTTCTTCATAGCCAAAGTAAAATCCACACTATGCGAAAGCCTGTCAAAACCAGCGTTATACAGACGTTAAGTAGATATCCTAGCCATCTTTGAGAGCTCAAGTGAATCAAAGACGTTATTCTCAAAGTTGAACTGACGAGAGAGAACATAACGAATGACTGCCTTGCGCACCTGGACGTTCTAGTCACTCGAAGACCAGATGGCACGGTAGGCAAATCCGTCTATTGGAAACCTACCTGGACTGGACAGTAGCTGCATTTCGAAAGCCTCTGTCCGGTGCAGCATAATGGAAGTCTAGTCAGGACGCTTTTCCACAAAGCATGGGGGGTTTGCACTGAAGGCAACTTACAGCTAGAGTTAGGTTTACTGACAGACACTCTGCAGGTCAACGGGTACCCCTTACGATTTATTAAAAAGTACAGCAGAGCCGTCATCCCAGCTGTGGAAGTGACGACCGTACCGAAGAGAACGGTATGTTTGAACTCCCGCTTCTAGGGGATAGCCAGTTAACAATGGCGAGGAAGCGTCTAGCAGCTGCTGTATCCAGGACTTATAATGCTGCAAAGCTGTATGTAATACAACGAACGAGAACTCTACCAGTCGCCCCAGTTAAGAACAAACGGTGGACGTCTGTCACATCTAACTGTTTATAAAAATACTCGTGTAGCTGCAATATGAGCTACACAGGGAGGACAAACCGACAACTAGCTGTTCGTATTAAGCATCATGTATTCAGATGGCTGGGGACGCAGTAAGAAACGCCAGAAGCCTGTATGGATGCCGATGGACGGCACCTCGCATTGTCCGTTGCAAGTTACATAATACAAACAGGACACAGCGCCAAAGTTCCTGTCGCGTTCTCGGTGATCTTTCGAAGCAACCGGAAACGCATACTCCAGTTTGCTGAGGCTTTGGCTACTAAACGTCACAATCCCTTCCCTGAATGGTCAAAAACAATTTGTGTTGGCAGTGCGGCTACCCTGGTAGTCGGCAGTTCGGCAATTTTGATTTTCAGTTTCGGTGTCCGTCAGTTTAATCCCTTAAGCCATGACTTTCGTTCTGTGAAATTTTGACTCGTTGAAAATTAGTGACATAGTCATGTGTGATCAGAATGTACGAAATGTCACTCCGGAAAACATCACATGAATTGAGTCTTCTCATTGTTTTATACTTAGTATTAGTGAGATTATATTCGCAAAGATTCAGAATCCAATCGCAAAAACGTTTAAAGTCACGCAAATTCATATTGATACACAAATAACGCTTCCTCTATAACTGGCACAGAATGAAGTATATTTTGCAACCCAAATCAAATACACAACTTGATCCTGAAAACGGAACAAAAAAGAAGAAAAAAGGGTCACTGGAGTGAATCCACATGGAGTCTCAAGATGCAGTATAGTGTTTCGGATGGACTTTTCCTCAGTCAGTCTATCACAACAGATAATATGTTGATGGGATTTCTAGTGAGGTGAATCTGATTGCAGGAAAGCTGATAACCGACTTTTCCGGCTATTGAAGCTTTCGCGTTGGCCGCAAGTTTAAGTGCATCAGCATCAGTATTGGAATTCCTACAACTCATTTTCAGCTACTGTCTCATCTGCTAGTCACTTGTGTTCTGCCCACTTTGATTTATTCAATGGCTTCTCTCACTATTGTTGCAACGATTCACCTCTGACCGTTGACTTACGCGTAGGTTAAAAACGGATCCCCAAAGTGAAAACAAGACTGAATCCAACAATCTCTACGGCTCTGTTAAAGAAATGCATCAGTAATTACAAACAACAAACCTCAATCGTTTGCGAAGATAGCCTCGCCCAACAAAATAAATAGTTTCTCAACAGGACTAGCAAGGTCAAAGATGAGTCGTCCCATCAGTAGATCAGGATGAGAATGGCTACTCGCGCCGTGGACACTTAATAACACATTAGTTCAATAAAACAAACGGGGTGGGTGAAGTAGTGGGAATAAGTGTCAGGTTACTGGGAAAAATGGGGAATGCAAGCGATGGGCACGAATTTTCTCAATTCAGCGATCAACAAATCTACGTTAGCAGTGGTACCCCCAACACTGGATGCACCAGAGCAGTTCCCTAGTGTGATCGCCACAAACATCACGAACTGACTGGTAAATCTGACGTCTTCCATTCAAACTGCTTTTTGAAGCGTTACTAGCGATTTAGGATAGTCCATTCAGTAACGCGCAATCGACAATTCCAATAACGCAGATTCAGACAGTCGGGGAAACAGAACTATCTTCCAATTTGATAAAACTCCAGGAAAAACGGTCGACGCCGCTAGAATTCATACTATGACAAAAATATGTTCGGTCACTTTGAACGTAAATTAATCGGATACTCAGATTATCCGGTAGAAAAGCATTTAAAATGGAGAAATCGAAAAAGGACCGGGGAAAATGGCTACCAGCCAAAAGGAAATTAGCTCACTGAAACAACCAGGTATAGATGAAGGTGAGATCATGAGAAACAATACCAACCAATAAGGCTTTTGTAGGTTTGTAACGGTAATAAAAAAACATACATTTATCATGTGAAGCCATAGTATAAAATTCGTCACAATTACCGTTGCATGTGGCGAAAGGTAAAATAAACGCATACTTAGAGCCGGCTCTCCACAACTAAACCAAGCATGCCTGAAATAACTCAACACCGCTCCAAACGTAGAATAACAGACGTACTAAACAAACCTCAGCACATCCAACATTCTCTTTTCATGTTTTCTGAACTGAGGATACTTACAGCATTTGCTGGATACGAGAAAGAAATGGTTAATGTATTGCCTTCAATGGAATGATCTCTCTACATGACGTCGGTGGAGTGGTTGATCAACGACGTGTCACTCTGATCGTCGATAATGCTGAAATCAACAACCAGTTAAAGAGATACCAACGAAAAATGGGAAACTTTATCACAATACTCTTTTACCACAACCATCGAACAAACAATGGTCAACGTATCATTATGAAAGTTAGTTTTCACTCTCTCTACAGTATATACTGTGATCCCCATTAGCAACTATCATCATCTTTCGGTTGGATTTAAATCGTCATCGTCAGAAATCTGCGGAGCACTGGTCAAATGAAGTTTGTAAATATCATCTTGACGGTGTACTTGACTACGTCGGTATCCCTAGCTGCGCAATTGCCCTTCTTTGCACAGAATCCAGACGCCCTTCTCGCTGGTTACTCTCACCCTCAGTGTTAATGTGATCAATAACCAACGCATTGGAGATCTGATGAACAATTCTACTTGCCATGACTTCTATCACGACTCATTTAACAAAGCAGCGAAATTTCCAGATAAAAAATATCATTTACCCGTCTGATTGGTACACGAAAATAAACACTCGACTTCGTTCGCAATACGCACGACCAGTGCGAAGTGTAACACACGTCTCTTAAACGTTTGCGGATGCTACACATCGATAGCAAAACCGATGCCACTGATGGGCATCCCTTCATAACTATCGCCAACGAAAGTCGATGACAACGTGCCACTGTTAAACAACCACATAAAAAATTATACAAAAAAGAGAAGCGAACAAAATATACTTGAAATATCAGTGTAATAAGTTAAGGAAAACTTAACACAGGAGTCCAAGTCCGAGAAGTGAGTCAACGTTTGTAAGGAGTGTAAGCAACAGGTGATCATAACTAAATAACCAACACACGGAGCTAGTGCTGCATTCACAGTAGAGTTCTCATCAAGTTGTCATTAAAAAAAAAACATTTTTCAGGCGAACCAGCGGAAAAATGATATCAGTGAGTTCAACGGTTCATCACTAAGCAGACAGTTTTCAAACGAACGTTAAGTGGATCATGGGATCCACAACCCGAGAGACAAAAACGGCCAACAACTGCCTTAAGTTTTTCTTCTTAATTTGTCTAACGACTTGCTCACAATTTGCGCCAGTGAAAAGAGAACGTGGTAAAGAAGGTCCGGCGTGGTAAACAGTAGATTCCGATCTAGTCAAATCAATGTGCCTTCCATAACTTAAAACAGATATTTTCCGCTTTCATTTAATGAAAGAACATCAACTGAATAAGCATAGGTCAATAATAATAATAATAATAATAATAATAATAATAATAAAACTAGCAGGCAATATGGTTAACAGATACCATATATCTCAACTGATAAAAACTAATGGTTCCATTTCATGGATAGTTCAAAACCCGAGCCAACCAAAAAATGTTAGAACAGTAAGACCGGGTGCGTGTAAGTGAACATTGATAAAAGATGTAGAAATAAATTTGCAGAGGTCCGAATTAGGAAGAGCAATTATAGCAGACAGAAATTTAAACGTAGTGATGGAAAACGATAAAACCAATTGACTGTTTACGAGGAATATCATTGCAACTAGAGAGAGGCTTCAAGGATCTCGCAGAAAGTGTTAAATCTTTCAAAGTTAAAATCAAAAAAAAACGTGAACAGTACATTCGTTGAAAAACCATAAATATACCGAAAAAACAACTGAACAGAGAGCGTGGAATGAACATCGGATACCCTTCAGATAGTGGCGAAGATATGATTAGCATGAAATGACAGAAGTACTATTCCGAAGGGACAATTAGATACTTAACCGAAAGAGGAAGAGACAGATGGTCCATTATTTACATGAATGGAGACAGAAGTCCTTCATATCGACTTTGTTTCGTAAGTGAAAACAGCATACAGACAATTCTGAATATGAGGAACATCTCGTCCGTTCTCGTCAGCTGCGTATACGAAACGACACCAAAAGGGCGCACGATTACGTGTGTATATACAAAAAAGTACAGTCCATCCAATCAGGAATCGTCATTCAGTTTCTTGGGACGCATGTGGCATGTCAGTGCGATTTTTACAATCAAATAGATAGGCAGAAAAGGAGTAGACAGACTAAAAAGCTATTCAAATTTTACACACACATCAAATGACTCACGAGTGAAGAGAATGTGGACAAGAATACATGCTGGACTTACATGAGTAAACCTAAATCAAGAATAATAACAACAGAGTCGAAGAAAAAGCAGTAACATTACTGGTCGTCATAAAATGTAATATGAAGAGCCTCCCCATTTTAAACATTCGAAAACGATAAGACTGCTAACAGAAATGTGACCAAATCGAGAGACTAGACGAACTGCCCAATAAGATTAGCAAATACATTTGTTTACTGATGAGTAGTAGGGGATTTTGATTTTCATATAGATTGAACATCACCCACAATTGATCGCAGCTGTCGCATTCCCATAGACTTTCCAGTCGGCCCCTTTCGAAAAGAAGCACTAGACTCGAGTTTCGCT
>JTDE01002782.1:0-18797 GCA_014338405.1 Paragonimus skrjabini miyazakii | reverse complement strand
TATACTATAAAATACTCAACACAATTATGATAATGTTCCAGTATTAGTCATGGATGCAGCTGTACTTGAACGGTTCAAACAAAACAGCGCTCCCGTGTTCACTGTGTCCACATTCATACGAGTCGTATTTTAGCGGAGAAGAATGCTCCAATCAGGAAAACAACTCCACCGATGAAACATTTTTATCTCAACCCGAAAATGATTTATGATGTGATTCTAACCTGCATTTAGATTCAGTAACAGTGGACCGAAAAGGGGTGAATGTTTGTAACGTTCAAATGGAGCCATAGTGAGGAGCAGTAAACAAAGCCGAACTGACTGAAATCGTACAGTGAAAGGACTCTGTAGAAAAAAAACGATTTCGTTTCAGACCTGGTAATAAATCCTGTGTATCATAAAACGCAAAAGATGTTCATGCAACACATCTTCGCATGGTAGACAAGTCAACCAATCCAGCGAGGCATTTGAACGAGGTAAGCTCAGTCCGGCTGTGAGCAACAGTTAACAGGATATCGAAAACACTGACTGAACGCTGACTAAAACAAATGTCACTGACGCGTGTTACCGACAAATCAGTGGGAAGCAGACAAACAGGACCAATCGAGAAATAAACCGTGAACCTAGAATCCCCACTCGTATGATATCCAAACTGTTTTCCAAATAAATGAAGCTATCCATGTCAGAGGGAATTTTCGTTCCTTTCTATTACATGACAGTTTACATGCGAAGAAGATTAACCCAAAACATGATTGGATAAATTACAAGCCAAAAACTGATAGTTCATACAAAATTCATGGCAAAACGCACAAGAAAGAACAGAAAATCACAAACCAGATGATCTCACCTTATCACTTCACGTTGCGGAGCTTCCAAAACACGATCCCGTCTGTAGTTCTCCAACCGACTAGTGTAGAAGGAATTATATTTGAAACTCGAACGAATCAGAAAATTAAGGAGTTACGCAACGAAACATGTGTAAGTTAAACTACACTTAGGTTGAGAACTTTTAAGATAAAATCGGCTGAAGTTATGGAGAATTGGGTAAGCGACCTCTAGTATGACAATTACTCACATTAGTATACGGAGCAGAAAAACGCGAATTTCATAACTTTGTGTAGACGGCCAACAGTTTATAAATGCGGCAAAAAATATGGAAAGTGAAAAATCAAACGAACCGAGCGTGATCGTCAAAGTCAGATAAAATTTTCTAAAAGAATGGGTAGTTTATATACTACATTCTGTCTATGGTGATCACGTGGTATACGTACAAATTATTAAAACAACACGTATAAACTCACCAACTAGAACGAGGTATTCATGGGGTAATACAGCACATACCTAACAGGCCAGACCTTGATTAATGTCAAATCAGAAACCGGTGGATTCTTTGAGTCATTCTAACAACCAGAAGCACAACAGGAAGGAATAGTAATGTGCAATGATAAACTATCCCGTCTCACTGCTCTCGTGAAGGGATCTTGTAACTCATCTCAGATTAGTATAGCATCTGATGTGAGCATCAGGTGACCTCTGTCACCCAACATTAACCACAATAAGATGCAATAATAAGATTGATTACGTTAGCTTACAACAGTCTTGAAACAATTTTCGTGACTTACCAACCGACCAATGTTTCTTCGTAAAGCTTTGCAAGTGCTTCATCGATTCCCAAAAGATCCATCGCGTATGGCCCGGCACAAGCACACCCCCCACGGGATTGTATGCCAAACAGATCGTTGAGCAGGGCAGAAACGAAATTGTGATGAAGAAATAGACAAGGATGGCCGATTTGATCGGGTAGGCCCACGTCATTGCCAGATGCAGGATAAGAATGTCGTATGACAACGGAGATAATGGGCAATCGTTGTGCTTCCTTCCCACCCAAAACAATCAGATTTCGACAATCAGACAGGCGGTCCCAAATGCGTCTAGTTTGAGAAATGGCAAACAGATTTCATTAATGTATCAGTCTATACACCACAAAACGTTAGCTACTACGTAGGGCAGAGGGCGACATGTAAACCGGAAAGTATCTGGATGCAGAAATCTAAACAGTAATCAAGACGACGGAGCTGCTTACTAACAGGCACATGATAACCTTGGGGTAAAGTAGGCAAAAAACACGTTAGACGTTACACACGATCGGATGCTCTCCGTTATTTGGAACAATCATATAAATTCAATAATATTGACAAACAGCTCGGAGACAAATATTGGTATGTGCTAGCATTTCGTATTGGCTCGTCGGTTCCAAATAACCAATCATAATAATAATCAAAGATAACACTCGCTAATGCATAGTGTGTAGAGTACTTGAACAGATATGTGCAAAGAAGTAAACAGCGAACAATGTGGCCTGAATGATACTTCTACAAGCTGGGTTCACAGTACAATACTAAATCAACACAATCGGGTTCTGGAAGAACTCAAACCGCAAAAAGTCGCACTACTCAAACCAGGCAAAAATTCTGGAGCAGCGGTTATGAATGAAGTGAGCCATATGGATAAAATGATAGTAATCCTAAGTGATGGACGGAACATTAAAATCTTAAGCAATGAAGGAAATATGGGTCCACTCTAAGAATCTCTCAGCAGTTGGAGTTAACTATTGAACATGGTTAGATGGATAAACGGACGTTTAAATAATCAGAACCTGGCAGTCACTCAATCGCTGAATTGTGTGGTCTTCTTAAAACTCACAAACAGGATGTGCCAGTTCGACCAACACTGATCACGTGTTGTCTAATTCAACTCGACATAAATCAGCGTCTTGATTGGCCAACATTTTAAAGCTAACCATTCAAAAGTTTGACAGATATGGAACTAAGGAATCGCTGGATTTCTTCAAGGAGTTAGTCCAAATCGACGCCAAGAGTGAACAGGTGTGCCACATGGAGGAGGTTTAGCCTTTGTTTACAAATGTCCCCATGAGGGGAGACAGGGAATGTGTGTCAACCAACAGGTTTAAAAAATATCAACCCTGTGACAACGACTATTTAGGATTTTTCTTTTGCTGCATGCCGAAAAAGTCGGCTTCAGCTTCCAAAACGCCGTACGGTAATACAAACGGTTTGATGACGGTTACCCCACTGGACTCAGTTTTCGTTGTTTCTTTTGATCACGATAAAAAGTTCTTCAATTGTTAGCTATATAAATTGCCTTACTATAGACGATATTTTAATTTTAGCCAAAGATCGAAGGCCTATTGTGCGAGTTGTCCGGTGCTTCAATAGTGTCTACCCCAAACTCACGGTAACTTGCAACGCATACCAAATTATCTGCAAACTCTCATTACACAGAGGGCCAGTGGGTCAAAAAAGTGTAGTATATGTTGACAAACAATACGGTCTAATCAATCAACGCATTTCATTGGTTTGAATCTAGTGAAACGCAAGGGTGGTTTAGAGATAACCTTGTTCATCACAGTGCCCGATCTACACATCCGACAGCGTTAAGATGTCCATGACGACGAATGGACACCCCCGAGTACTTCATTAAACGTCACAAGGAATAAGGAATAAAATGCAGCAGGAGTGATGAGATACCTTAGAAACTGCTGTATAATGAGCTACTTTTCAAAAGTGATATTATAACTTTTTGGATAACCTAACTAATAACCTCTTCAATGAAGAGGACTTACAATGCTGTCAAAATGCGAGTCCTTAATATGACACACGAGTTACCCAAGCTTTCAATCAAAGGGGGTCAACCTATGAGAGTCAAATCAGACCGCGTATACCAATCCAATCAAGACTGTGGAAAAGGTTACTCATGAAGAAATGACAGGTCCATGGGCTCAATAATGATAGAGCATGGGCTCGCAACCGAATATCGTAACCCGACCCTGCGGATAGAGGAAAACGGTAGGTAACAGCTTCGTCGATCCGGTGATAAAACTTGTCAAATGGCCGAAACTTGTGTGATATCAGATTTCACAAGCATAGTGCACCATCCCAAACTGCGATTCTAAAAATTGCTGAGACCGCTGCAATAACTAAATAAAAATAGCACTGAAATACGGGCTGTATAAGATGCAAGCTGTCGTCAGGATCATTCAGGTCACTTTATTACTCAGGTTATCCACAAACAGGCCAGAAACCCGCCTATTCTACTCCAATCTGGTTCAACCGTGTTTCGCAAGCCACTGATTTATGAGACACACTAGCAAACTGAATGAGACAGAGACAAGGCTAATATCTCTAGGACTGGCACATTATGTTCTGATAACGTTTCTGACAATGTGAGTGACTGCTGATAAGCCCCCATAACGAGACACTTCATCGGTCTTTCAGTTGGAACACAAGATTGTGGTCAGTCCAGATAACAATCCCTCAACACCACAACCCCTGAAAACAACTGGGAAAAGAAAACATAGAGACAGAACGTTATTAATACGTCCCAATAAATTTTGCTACAAAGTAACTTCGGTTTCTGAAGGAGAACCACCGAAAACGCTATCATCAACTGTACAATCGACCCTGTCCACAACTGAGTGAACTGGTTAAGGCCAGTTGAACTGCTCCTCAAAATGTTCACCATACCTGTCAAATTGCCACAAAACCCAGGAAGACAACAACCAACAGTTCAGTTTCACATGCAGTCTGAATAACAGCTTATCGACGGCCAGAACAACCAAAAACCAGGAGGAACAACACCAAAAAATACCTTCTCCATCGCTCTAGCTTGTGTGACCAAGTAAGTCTCATCGTCCCCACGTAGACTCTTCAGAAGTTCGCGCGTCAGTTACCCGTCATCCTTCTCGCATCCAACATCAGGAGGGTCAGTCGACGTCTGGTCATAGGCTCTGTTGAAACTGCAAAAATCCACACAAGCCGTACCCGTGATGCGTCCTCTTCGCAAGAGGTGTGTATAGCTCTAAGGATTTCTGTCCAGTCCTTATTGGGATTACGCCACTATTTTGAGCAGAACAGTTCAACAAGCAGTGCTCTCTGACAGGCGTTTCTCATAACCTCGTCGATCAAATGTCAACGGAACATTTCATCATTGCAAACAGCAAACGATAAAACCAGGCGTGCACGAACAACAGACGGTCTGAGACAATGCATGACAACTCTAGATGGAGATGTCTTAACGATAACACATGTCAATTTTGCGCCTTTCGATCTATTTCTGTCTCCATGAGACACTACCGTCTTTTGTGCCGAAATGCGCAACTCGATACATAGTCTGTGAAGAGCACAAAATTGTAACATCCGATAGCTATTATAAGAGTGCTGGGTTTAGGCATTGAACATACCATCCAGAAGCTCCTTTTCTGCAACAGGACGACCAAGGTAATATCACCAGAAAGCGCAACGATGCTTCAACGTTAAGTGTGCCTCGAACTAGAAGGGAGAATTTTTACAACACTTTAACTAATGTCTGATGAGGCATATGCAGGTGTGGCAACCAAACGTCTTTCTGGTGTGTGTCAACCGACTTTGATCAAAACGCCGACCTGAATGCATATGAACCACAATTCACATAGATCCAATCAGACACGCTTTTTGCCATCTTAGGTCTCAGTGAAGATCCCCACTTTAGATACACCGCGAGATTCGGTCTCATCGTCAGCAGAAACTCTGGGAAATGACCGTCGTTACATAATACTACGCAAGGGCGTGTTCAAACGAATGGCAACGCTAGGATCGCAAATGCCTTTCGGAGATAAATTACACACCGTATCGTGGTCTGTGTGACAGAAAAGGGTTGACTTAAAAAAAAACTCAACAGCGGCCTACGACTCAACAGTCCGATTTACAAAACAAAAAGATATAGTTCTCTTGGGCGACCCTACCCGAGGCTAATGACTTAGAGATCTGAGTCACTCGGTAGTAAGGAGCTAGCCTAGTCCGGGGCTCACTGAATAAGATATTGATGTCTGACTTCGATTATGGCTGCGCACGGTAGATGCATCCAAAGCTATATAAAGTTTTTGAAAAGTAGAGTTTTTCGACCGTACTGTGTATTATGCGTGCTTGTTTTTTGACAGCTAAGCACGAGCGAGAACCATCAATATATTGCTGCATTTGTTGAAAGCGCTGATGATTGTCATGATCGTGGTCATGTTGATGATGATGATACACCAGCAGCCACGGTCAACAGCTGGGTGATCGGAGTACTCTTATTCTGAAAGTACTTTTATTAACCCAACCCATCGCTGTGCGGAAGGCACAAAAAAGTTGCTGTGTACCCAGTGAACAATGTTTAACCAGTTAAGCGCTACCACAGTTAGTAATTTGGCACGGAATCATACGAATGTGACCACTTTCCATCTGGTAACTCCTCTTCAACCTGTACTACATGACTGCACCTGAGAGAATCGAACCAGTAGTCAACAGTCATCTGGGTCAAAACAGTACACAACCCTAACCACCAGGTCAATGCGGCAGACGGAGATATCAAATTGAGGGTATTTACCGCGTAAGCAACATAAACAGAGAGGGAGGCAGCTCAATAGATATTCCGATTTACATATCCCATCCATGAGACAGACACATTTACGGCGGGTTCGTTCAATTATGTAGTAACCGCTTGTGGACACACAAGGAGTAATCCAAACCGGGTAGCGAAGCTGTCGTGACCGTGTGTAAGATAGTATTTTTCTTTATTCAAGCCTGACAGTGTCTAAGCAGACGTACATCGCAAACCAGTAAGGTCACTCCTCTATAGCAGACCGACTCTCAAGCAGTAAAACTAACAGTTACAAAATTAAACTGTGGTGTGTGCTCGCAACGAAATGGACTGGAAAAATGATATCATTAAGTGAGGCAAACTAATGGCAGTTTTTGAGACCATGAATATAACTGTTACGTCAGCTCCGTCACAATGAGGCAGGATCTTGACGCGAAGTGACGGCTTGCGCATCTCGATGACCTACTGGGTTAAGCTGGACAGTGTCTAGGTTTGGGCGTCCTGGCAGTATATCAGCCCACATACAATCATGAATAATCACAACACCGATAATTTCATATTACATCGGCAGTCTCGCGGTATAAACCAGGTCGCCCTATCTGCTGCATACAGCAGGGTGGATAGACCAAAACATGTTACTGCTGAACTCTCCCCAACGGCCGTATCACATTTAGCGCTTAGACCTCGTCCGATCCTCATTCCTAGAAAGTACTCTACATGTCCGACAACAGATATAACTAATCTTACCAACACTGTCATGGTCGGCTCCATCTCTTACCATCCAAGCCCAATCTTTCCAAACCCGTTGCTTAGACGTAGGATGCGAATTAACATAGATGCTTTTGATGTTCGCATTCTAAATCAGACTGGTCAACAGGCCATTCTCGCACGAACGACGGACCTACTGAACATAGCTGCCTGCTGCAGTTCGGAAACTAAAATCCACGACAACGGTCAGCAGATGAAACTAAAAGCACCCGCGGTCTATCCAGTACTGGTTACACCCTTCGGGTGATTTCACAGCCGCTGCTAATAGCCAGGCTAGAGTAGGTATAGTCCTCAACACGACGGCCGCAGCCTCAATGGCAGATTGGATTACTGTTACAGCAGACTCTGTGCCGTTCACTTCACAGGTTCTACTACGATTTGCCCCGGATGCGAAACTTCCAAAAATCTTTTCGTTATGTTAGTTTGCGCTCTAAACGACTGTAGTGACACCGGCATCAAGGATGCCTTGTGCCCAGATTTAGTCCGTCTCCTTCAGTCGACATATGGATCTGACATAGTCATTCTGACCAGAGATATGACGACCTAGATCAACCGCCTTGACGGGACCGAATCGCGTTTAAGTGACGGGTTCCGGATAGTATCCTATCGTTCGGATAATAGCGGGCGACTGTTGCAGCTGTGCGCTGAGCATAAGCAGTTTTCAGCCAGCACCAGTTTTGGGTATTGTGCACGTCATTGCTATACTTCGCACTCTCTTTCTCCGAATTAGGCCTAGTATCAGATAGACTACGTAGTTGTTAGTTACAGGTGGCAGGGTTCTATTCAGGACTGTCGTTCTCATCGCAGTACACAACTGGATTCAGAACATGCGTTGGTACATTGCTGTTTAGTTCCTACTTTTGCTAGGGAACGACCCCACTAACAACGGCTGGCTGTTGAGAAACTGGATATACCGTCGATAAACCGTAAGCATCTAACCACCCTAAGAGGTAGCCTTAACAGCTTTCACCTCGAAGATCCCAATAGCAGCTGGGCGTAGACCTCACAGGCAACTCAGGAAGCAAGTACTCTAACGTGCGGCACGGGGGTTCGTGGGTCGAACAGACAGTGAATCTCGGAAAAATCCATGGAGTTGCTAGATGCTAGACGGAACATTCCTCCTGACAGTTCACATGACAAGTTTAGGAGTAAGAACAAGGGGAAGCTGAAGCGTAGCCTAATCGCTGATCGTCAGGCTTGCCTAATGGAGAAAGTTAAGGAAATGGAAGACGCGTATTCTTCAGGGGACATCAGCAGACTCTTCAAGCTGACCCGTGTCACTGGTCCCAGGCGACCGTCTGTCAATAGAGCTATCAACGAGGAAAATGGCATACTTGTCTATAACAAGTCCAGAAGAGTAGGACGCTGGACAGAACATTTTGAGGGCCATTTTCACTGACCACGTGCATCTCCTGTGTTAGCGTCACAAACTAGCGGTGCATCATTCTGGTCGTTGGATTTAGGACCACCCACCAAAATTAAGGTCTGCAATAGGATCTCGCCTCTGAAACGTAATACGACTGCTAGCCCAGATGATCTCGTACCGGCACTTTTCAAAGAAAGTGAATAGGCGTTAATAGAAGCCTTGACTCAGTTGTTTCAACGTTTACGCGAGAATAATTCCATTACTCGGAACGAGGTCCGAAGTTCTTGGGAAAACCATGAGGGATTTAGTTTGACTCCATCATTACCAGGGTTCTGACATCCATTATACTTTGTCGACTCTTTGCAGTTCGGGAGGTAGACGTTGGGAGTGAATAGGCAAGGTTTCGCCCTGGGCGGGGATGTATAAATCACGTTTTACCCTTCGTCAAATTCTGGAGCAGCATCATGTGTACCGCCGGCCAACAATTGCCGTATTTCTAGACTATAAGGGTGCGTTCGATTCGGTGGATTAATCTACATTTTAAGTCACTTAAACGCAGAAGTGTACCCAGCACATAGGTGAACATACTGTCGGTGCGTTATTCTCATAGTTCAGCTTAGGTTAGGGGTTACGATGAACTGTCTAACAATTTCAGCAGCAGGAACGGCATACGTCAAAGCCGTCAACTTTCAAGATTTTCGTTTGACTTTGTGATAGACGGAATAATAGACGATTGTCTTCGACACTCACAGTATACCGGCGTTGACCTGCTACCTGGTGAAAGGCTGACTGACCTTGATTATGTTGACGATAAGTTGTTGCTGTTTGACAAAGTTTGTGAAGCAGAAACAATCCTAGATGTTATTTCGCACTTAGAAAGCTTAGAAAGCCATCAGTAATCAATCATGTTTTCAATTAACCGTTCATTTATTTTAATTCTAAATGTTGGATTTTCCCGAGTGACAAGACTGTACGAAATGAATTAAACTCACGAAATTCGTGGCTTCTGTGGCAGTTAAACTGATAAGGGGAATAAAATGCTTCACATTTCAAATTACCAACACTGTAGTCAACATACTTGACTAGGGCCTCTTCCCGTTCCATTATAGCCTCGCAAGTAACAGCCTCTTTCAACTGCATGACTAAGCCAGCACGAATTGATTCAACTATAGCGGGGGTGCCACCTTCTTCGCGTTCTTCCACATCCTGCATGGAAGAGATAACATATTGTGATTGCACTGAGGGATATAAAGCAATCACATGTGCATTATTATGTATGCATCCCAAACATACAGCACACAACAAACCAAAAAAACGTAAAAGGTTGAAATAGGTGTTTGACAAGTAACGTTGTTCAGAGAAGCAGATTAATGGCACCAGCGTTGGCGAATAAGATTTATGATGAGGTTAAATGATACAGCCAAGCGAATGTGTTCGCCATAGATCAGACTCCCAATCATGAAGCCAAACGTTTACTGCTGAAGTGAGCTCGAATGTTCCGAACCGGTATTACGCAGCGGTCACTAGATGTTTCACTTCTAACACATTTCAGTAGACCAAAGAGTAAAACGTGGCAAGCTAAGTAGACATTCATAAGTTTCCGCACCATCGAGGTCAGCGAAGCAAAACAACGGTGTTCCGTGGTATGTACATTGTGTCCGTCTCGACAACGGGCCAATGAAAGTTATCACTGATGAAATGGTTTTTCAAAATACATCATTGAAGCGTGACACTTTAGTCACCAAATACACATGCCATATAAACACCCGTCATATGGATTGCTTCATGTAATTATTATCAATGCAGTTGCATAACACACCAAGTAATTCTTGCAAGCACTGATAACGTGTTGGCATAACAGGCAAACATCTACAAAAGTTTACTTATGTGGTTGATCATCTCAACAGGTACTCCACTTGAACCAACATTATCCCCACGCTATAGGAACTTACTGTTAAAAAACAGATGACAATCAATTAAAACAGTGACCATGATCATGCGTCTAGTGAGGATTGAAGATGCGATGTGGCCACGGCCAGGATGAATCCCAACCTCCTAGTAGATATATGGTTTGCACCGACTTTACTCCCCACGGTATATTCTCAGTAGGAGCTTTCTAGGATCAAACCAATGTCTAATCGTTAGCGCTTAAAATATGCCAGCTCTTCTTGAACATGAGAACTACGGCAGCTGAACCAGTCATTTGCAGCAAAGTGCTTAACCACGAAGTAACCATGGCTACATCCGCGTCCAGTAAAACGGCCCGAAGAAAATGATCTAAACTGTAGACTTGAAATGTAAAATACCAGTGTAGTGCTACCGATAATGACAGGATGCGTAGAGTTTTAATGGTTTGAATTCACACAAAAGTTCGGTTTTTGCCGGTATAGAAAAATCCGCAAACCAGAAAACAGGTGACGAAGCTGGTATGAAGTTAATGTGCCCGAATCCGTTGCGAAAACCTTCATCACACAGCGTGAACTGCGTCAATAACACCCAGCTTTGTATGATCTGTGGTTCGTATGAAGTGGAAACGTTCGTAGACGTTCTCACTTGCACCAGTTCAGTCCACCTTGATGGACAGCTTCTCCACTTCATCGACTATATTGACTATGCAGAAAACAACTACAACGTAGTATATCTGCCGCTGAAACCAAGTAGTGGCCACTTGTTCTGATCCTCCTCTCCAGAAAATATGTGAATCGTGAAACACTGGCCCAAACGACACACGGGACTCACGACTACCTAAATGTACCCGTGTCAAGTCCACATAGTGACTATCACTTACTTCACGCCAGTGAGTTGAGAGCATAACAGAGTGCATTGCGATAAGCACAAGGGTAGGTGTTTCAGAATATCACATGATCATCCAATGTTTGGATAAGTGAACGTTTACTCGTCATTGCAGAAGACCCAACTTAAAAACCCATCGATGGTTAGGTGGTGATATCACGCGAGGCGTGTAAATTAATGCAATTATTCCGATTATACTATATATTTTTCGACGCCGGAGGTGTTTCACTTCGAAAAACATTGTATAAGTTATCAAAGAATTGTAACAAAGTCACTATCCACACTCACTATTTGTGACATGACTACCTAAGTAGACAAAACGAACAAACAACCTACAAAACTCCAGTGATCAGTCGGTTACTGACGGTAACGCATATTTCACCTCAGTCATCAGAAACATTCCAGAAGGTTGGACAAAACGAGGAATATGTACCAATTGCACCTCTAAAAAACAGCCCAAAATAATATCGAGTAAGTAAATAGCAAACAAGATGGGACGGATCGTAACCTACTGGGTATGGTGAAATACGAGGAAGAGTTGCACACGTGATTGTTATGAGTCATGCAACGTCAAACGGTTCAAGCTTGGTAGGATTTGAAGTGGTTTGAGGACGATTTGCCAAGGTGATTGCCTCTGACACAACCGCAGTGTTAATGTAGTGAAAACATCTCCCGGCATTACTAATAGTCGCGCAGTCGCCAATATAAGATGGGCTTGGTGCATTTTGTGAAGTAGCTCAACAGTTTCGTTTCGTTAACTGATAGTCAATAGTTGTGTGATAAGGCGATTCGACAGGAACTCATGAGGAAGTCGGAAATTCATTCAGCTTCCTTATGGGTTCGTGAGCGAACAAATAGAATACGAATACCACCTTGTTATTAGCACAACCCCGACTGATCAGTTCTCTTCCAACTAGAAGGTAAGCATCCAGATTATGTGCACAACAAAAATAGTGGAATGAACAACTCTGATGAGCGCAAACTACAAAAATACCGGCATTATTAAGTAAGATCTCGCCGAAAGCTGCCTAATGAGATTCCTAAATTACCAACAAGAATATAACTGCCTGTTAAACGACTCACTTTAAGGTAGACCTGTGCATCTCGACGCACAAAAAACACAGTGCCACCTCCGCAACCGCTGGGCTGAGATTCACCGGCACTGAAAAGCGACCGTTTCGCAATAAGCACACCAGGTGTTTGAGGACCTCCGATAAACTTGTGCATTGAAAAATAGACAGCATCTTTGTAAACCAGATCACGATTCGGGCTGCCAAAGTGAGGCATGATAAGAAAATGGATAAAGTAGGCAATTAACCTTACCTGGCCTGCTACTATGATGTATACTGCCATTATGAACGCTTGATATTAACATCTACTCCACATGAAATTAGCCATACACATTTTTTACGGTTATATATTGAAACAACGTTTCCTATCACAAAGCAAGGCAGCCATTCTTCACCAAATTCTGAATTTTACTAGCTAGCTGATTTAGCTGTAAAATATATACACGGGAATATAATAAACCAAATACATCAGGCCGCTGGTAATATATCTTTCTACTCGTCCGTAGACGCCACAACTACCGCTTGTGAAAATAACAGAATATCTTTGACGTTTTTAGAATGGGTCCAGTGTGAAGTGAACCAAAACTAGTAAGCTGAAACCTCACATGCCCTGTTCCTAAACTGTGGTATACTACTACCAGGAGTACCGGTACAGTACGTAAACAAATAATTGAATGTGATATACTAGAAGCATTGTGCCAACAACTCCAACCAAAGGGGTTTCGAACAAAAAACCGCTAGAATAAAGTAAATTGACTTTGAGCAACTATAAACGAAGTTGATTATGTTATACATAAAGTCTTGTAGTTATAGTCCACGCAACCTGATGGCTCGATTTGTAATAACATTATCGACTACATCACACCGTTGACTGATCTTGCCATTCCACAACCAACAAAGCAACCGTCACATATTTCAACGTTTCTAGACAAGGGGCTTCCAGTCTGGGAGACATCTGCGATCTAAGGTGGCCAATGTACCGTTTAGACAGATATCACGAAATGCACAGCAAAGCTAAATAAACGTTAGTTATCGCGCGATGGGAGCTTGCTCAAAATTAGATTCAACCTGAAATCGTAAAGGATGAAACTGATAAGCCTCAACTAATAAGTTTGCAAATGTCAGGAGTGAAGCGGCACACCATCCCAGTTCACAAAACTCACCTTAAATAGTGTGCAAACGTAAACCCAAAATGTTGAACGAAAAATTTATAGTAATGAAACCCAAAAAGATACACAATTGAAGGGATTTATTGTAAAGTTGACCTTACCCCGTGACGATCGGATTCATGTCAATTTTCACATAAGGAGCGGCAGTTGCGTAATCCCAGAAAGCAAGACCACCGTAGCGATGTGTCAGGCTAGAGAACGCGTTCACGTCCACCAATATACCAGTAACGTTGGAAGCGGCTGCCATGCAAACAATAAGCTTGCAGCCTAATTCTTGCGCGCTGATGCTTTCCACCTGGAATTGAAAACAAATACAACACGAACACAGCCTCAATCTCAATTATATATACATATAATACAACACAGAGCATATGAAAATAAGGTATGACCTGGTGCTGGTTTGAGGAAATTCAAATACTCTTTTTTGAAGAAGCTTCAAACAACAAGAACGTTAAGAACCATAGACAGAAGGAATCGACAAATTACGGGCGATCTCAATGGACGGTGATCACTGAATACTACGATCAAAGAGGAATAGCAGCGACTAACGTATATGAACTACTGACATTCATGATAGATAATAAGCACATAACCCGCTAACCGCGGAGACGTCGTGGGTTGTGCATTTAACAGATGTACCTCTATATGACCTTTTATACAAAAGAGGGGCTAGAAGAGGGTAGGCAGACAAGTGATTGGAGAATTACATAACGAAGTATGGGCAAACGGTTCTCATTTTTACTAAGAAAACTAAAAGGTAGATTGCATATTTGGAGCGAAATAATTTAATGATGGTTCACGCATGAATTCCAACGGAAAGAGGGTGGCGTATGTGTGAGCAACAGTGTGAACGACGTAAGTGAAGGTCACGTTTACATAGTCACCTTTGGTTTCGCCGCTTCCATCGTATGAGTATAAGCAATGCTGGTTGGCCGTTTGTTCAAGTCAACCCCTCATAACAATTGTGCGTTTGAAAACGTCGTGACAAAATTCTTCTCCGATTTAGGCTTCCCAACTGGAGATTGTGGATGAAACACAAGAACTGGATTATAAAAACGTGTCACGAAATCCTCAAAGAATCGGAAGATAAGAAAGTGCGTGGAGAGCAATACAGAAGAGTGTTAATGGAACGGTAGCTGACGCCGACCAGCGAATGATCAAGCCAGTGTCTTTTAGGCAACTAAGTGACAATGTGCAGTTGGTTATTGGAATGTGATCCACAGGAACTTTTCGCGATGTATGGTGAATCATACATAAGGAAATGGCCACATCCAGCATTAGAATACATGCCACAACCGCAAACACAAACATTTATCATAACCGGTTTTTAACACTAGCTGAGAGCGGCTGTGGAATAATGGCTAGTCGATTCCCGAGATAGAAAGACTGGCTCGCTATGTTTCCCAAGTGATCGAATCACCATGCACAAACCGGCTAAAATATAAGCAGCCTTGTCCACCGAACACGTGTGGTAAGTTTTTCTTGTTACACTGTCAGACGAGAAATCAGAGACAGACAAATTTCCCCTTATGAAATGTGAATGTGCAAACAACGTTAGTTTCAACCGACCTGATGTCAAACATCACCACACATAAAGTCCCAGCGAAAACTATTGATAAACCGGAGTTTAAGGCATAAATAAAGAGACAAGATCTCCAAGCTGTTCTCCAATAGCACGATGCAACCAACCACAAGTTAACAGTGTCGAAAACATTTCCATGGAATTCTTTATATTGTGTACTACACCCTAATGATAGTTACCAGATGTCAGCATAAACCACTTCTTCAAAAGCTATTGCAGACAGATACTCCTACAACGATTAACTGAATTTGATGGCCCACAGTTGTAAACATTTATAATACCAATCATCATAACAACAGCCTGGAGCCTGACTAGAAGGTACTGTGGCTCGGGCCACCGCTGACCTTAACAGTAACGTGGAATATTCCAGAAGAAAACGTTACTAAAGGGGTTAAAAAGTAAACTCAAACAAACCGGGTAGGACGACTGGAAATGGTATGAATACAGGTACATCATTAACTGGGGCATACTGTCATATCGAATAAAGTCTCCTGCCAACGATCTGACTGATCACAACAATCCAAGCCAGGCGAGTGACATCTATCCACTTTATTCAATGAAATAGTTAGGGCCTTCCTAGTTCGTTTTCACGTTGTTGCTTGGCTACCAAGCGGTTTTACCCAACTGTCGATGGTCTCAATATACAGTGCTCGGTAAGGTAAACGTTCAACTGGAATGCGGAGAACGTGATCCAGTTATCGTAGGCTATGTACCGGGCCTGAGCAACGTGTGTTTAACGACAACATTGGAATCACAAAGATCTTTGTTCTTTTTAGTGGGAGGAAATTTTTCCAAATAAGACTTCAATGGAGATTCACAGACTGTTGAAATTGTACCTACCATGGACGAGCTGAACTCCATAATGCAGACTGATTTCATTGAGGTGGACTGAAATGGAGCAACATAGTGAGCAGATCCCTATAGATTACACAACCATAAACAAATAGCCTAAATAATCGGACGCTGTCAGAGATTATACGCAGGGCATACAAAGAAACATCAGAAATTCCGGTGCCTATCTTTGAAAGTTTCAACTAAAGCGGTGTAGCAGATATCGGCGATATCAGCAAACTTTTTAGGAGAGTGAACTGAACTTTAAAATCGGAACAAAAGCAAACAGCCGTGAGTAATTGATGCGACAAAAAACGTTTAACGAGATCCGTGGCTGAACTGCATCATTTTTGTCCAATGGAAAGTGTTGATACTGCCTCACGCGAGTCGCCCGCGAAGTAATTGGATAGTTCACAAGGACCATTTTCAGTGTGTTAATCCGTTGCACTGCCACACTTATGTACTGTCATTTTTAACAAAAAGACTAGCAGTAATGTTACAGGGGTATGCGTAGTGTGAGTCAAGGCGGTCGATTCGTTTTTTGAAGTTGAGGAAAGGAACGATTTTATTACGAATTACTTGCGTGAAGCGCTGGTGCTTCTGTAGAAGGACTCAACAACCTTTCGATTGTTTCCGCTATAAGAAATTCATCGCAGGACGCTGCTGCCACTAGCACAATGTCCATCGCAGTAACCCAGATATACCTCACGGCACCACAATGAATCAACGGACAGTATGTTTGTTTTTTAATCATCCTTTTATTCTTATACGCTGTATAAGCTTGCAGATTGTATGGCTAGCATGAGACGTCCAATTAATCCGACTGCCGGGGTTTGCGGACCATGCTCGAAGACAGTAGGGCCCTGGAGCAAAGTCACGGCTTGTGACTTCTGTAACTACTGGGTTCATTGCAACTGGGATCCCGAGTTTCTCACAGACTTGTATTTAAGGCTCCAAGACTCACCTACTCCAGCCCTCAGATACCACTGTGACTTGCAGACTATACATTCCCAAAAGTAACCTCATCCAAGACACAGAGAGAACAGATAATTTACTCAGTTCCTCACCTCCTACAACATGCGTCCCTGACAGGCCAACGCCAGCCGACCCTATTTTAGCTAAACACGACCGAAGCCCTTCGCCCCTTGCACTAGCTAGTATAGTGTTTTCAACAGGACACATTAGGCGAAAGTGGTAAACGCGGCGTGATTGTCTACGCACGCTGGTGTGTCCAAGTCGTCCACCATCACGAACCAGATAAGCACTAAGCCGTCAGTCGAGTGTCGTGACCACACAACTGTTTCCCAACTCAGAATGCAAGACATAAACACGCTCAGACGTGAGCACTGTTCGCAGTTTGCTAGACATAATTTCGCTATCTATAAATAGGCGGAAAGCACGTTGCTCTACCAAAAATAAGCGCATGACCAGTTGCAATGGAGATCTCTTTGCGATCTACTTAAGCTAGGCGTGGAAGAGAAACCCGCATTATGCAGGCTTCGTAACTCTCATCAAGATGGATGCCCTCAACCAGTCTGTGTCATGTTTGGACAGACGAAAAGTATCGAGGAAGTTGTTAACCGCATCTTCCCTGTCCAGACTCAATTTCCCACCTGAGCTCCGAATTCACGCAGACAGACCAAGTTCTGTGGGTGAAACGTGTGCTATTGGTATACCTTCTAGGACGGCACGGGTGGTCAAGATGACCATGATACCGGAGGTCATCAGTAGCCCACCTGGTACAGCCGACCTCGAAAGAGTAGACCTAGCACGTCTGAAGGCAGACACTGTCCTCAGATAACGGCACACAGATACACATACCTGACTGGCGTTGTGTGTTTACCAACGTTTTTTCTCTAAAGAACAAAGTGCAGGAGTTACGACAACTTGTTGACTCAATAAGTCTACGATCATAGGTGTAACGGAGACGTGGTTAATGCCTAACGTACCGGATCAGGAGACAGACCCTCATGGTTGGTCGGTCTTTCGTAATGATAGGTCTATCAGCAGAGAGGAGGCGCGTCGGTCTATGTCAGTACTGAACTACGCGCAGTCCTAAACAGAGATCTGGTACTTATTTCATTTGACGCGTCCTTGTTGATAAACGTCAGGACATCTCACTCATCACACGTCATTGTAGGTGCCATTTATTGTGCCCCGTCCGTAACCCCACAACAGGATGAAATAATGCACAGTGCCATTAGACGGGCCACCACAGTCTTCCGAGGTCGCACCATCGTTTTAAGTGACTGCAGGTCTCTCCAACTGGCCACTGAGTTCTACAAACTCGTGCAAGAAGTGGGACTCACCGAGCATGTTAACCAACCTACGAGGTGGAGAGAGGGTCATAGACCATCCTGACTAGATATGGTATTAACTAATGAATCTCACAGGGTGGATATAATCGAGGTTGGTGCACCATTGGGTGTAAGCGACCACGCTACAATCAACCTCCGACTAATATGTGATGTCACCATCCGTCGCTCCCTACTACCAGTTCGAGACAATTTCAGACCAGCCAACTTTCCAAAAATGCGAGAACACTCACCTCGAGCCAGCTGGCCACCACCTGGTGAGTGTGGCACGGTAGATGAACAACTAGAGCAATTATGTCACATCCGAACATCGTGACTAGTTCGTTCCTATTTTACACTTCACGCCCTGCCCGCAAGTCGTCTTGGTTCAAACTTTCAAACAAGTATAACACATCCTTCCCCAGTTACGTCTGCCATGGTTTTGACCAATGGCAGATGAGTGCATAAACTGACTGGATATATGAACTTAATTCGCTTAAATGTTTTTGA
>JTDE01002781.1:45653-80208 GCA_014338405.1 Paragonimus skrjabini miyazakii | reverse complement strand
CACATAGACTTTGGGCCCCCTTTTTGAAAATGGGAATGACTGTTGATAGACACCAGTCACGACGTACCTCTTCAGCCACCCAAATCATTTTGAGGAGTTTTGTCACCCCTGATATCAACCTCTCCCCACCATCATTGAAAAGAGTAGGAGAGAAGAGGTCTTTTCCAGGAGCCTTATTGCGCTTTAATGATTTAAGCTCCAGGACCACTTCTGCTTCCGACTGAGGGTCGTCTGGAATGCAGTGACTGACCATTCGGGTACCGACGTCCACATGATCTGGTTGAGGCCAGCTGAACTGTTCTTCAAAATGTTCAGCCCACCTGTCAAGTCGGCGCGATTGAATGGTGATAAGTGAACCATCTTTTTCACATATGGTCTCACTTACACCGACTCGACGACCAGTGCAACCATGGATCAGGGACAAAAACCTTCTGCTATTCCCAGATAAAAAGGCTTTTTCTATCCTTTTCGACTCTTCAGCCAAGTAGGGCCTGCGGTGTTTGCGCAAGCTTTTGATCAGCTTGCGTTTAAGTTCTCGACAGTCATCATCATATTCAGAACCAGGTGGGATCGATCGACACTTGTTCGTGAGGTTTATCGACGTGACGGAAATCCATTTATGTCGAAACTGAACAGCTCCTTCGGAACATACCTGTTCACAGCGTACCTTCAGAGCTGCGGCGACTTGTTCCCAGTGTTCGTTAGGATCACCCACCTGACTCGAACTGGGCAACTTCACTAACACCTTCTGGTAAGCGTTCTTTACGTCCTCATCGCTCGAATGCCTGCAAAGCACCTTGCATTTAGGAGCGTGTCCTCTGGGCAAATGACAAAACGAAACGGGCACGCACAACAGCATGGTCCGAGTCCAGGTGGTTGCTCCAAAAGGCACGACAGTCCTTAACAGAGTGGCACCACCTGTAACTAACTGCTATATGATCCAACTGTGTCCACGCCTGAGAAGCACACGGAGGTGTTCAAGTAACACAGTGCTTCTTTCTGTGTTGGAATGCGGTGCTCGAAATATACAGACCGTGGGATCCGCACAGCTGCAGCAGTCTTTCGCCATTATCAGTGCGTTGTGCCCGGACACCAAACATACCTCCCAGCCGCGTCTCATCCGGAGAAAGACGACCAAGCTGAGTATTAAAATCGTCCGCTAGTATGATGATGTCTGAGTGTTTGGTTTGCTTCAGAAGGTCAACGAGGGCGTCATAGAATGCATCCTTGGTAGCATCCGAACAGCTGTCCGTTAGAGCGTACGCCGATATGATGAATACACAACGTCTTTCTGATTTGCGTCGACAGACTTTTGCCGACGTATTGAGTCTGACAGCGCACAAGCGACTGTTTACTGGGATCCAATCGAGCAAGCATTGCTCAGCTCTGGAACTCATTGCGATTCCCACTCCAGCTTGACCGCGAGATTCAGCCTCAGCGTCACCAGAAACCCTGAGATAGAAGCGCTTGGATCGACAGCTTTCTGAAGGTGAGCTCAAATGGATAACCGTGATAGGATCGTAGATTCGCGTCTCCGACACACAGCACACATCAATATCCATACTTGAGAGAGTACTTGCCAGAGCAGCTTGCTGACCGACTTGTTGGAGAGTGCCGACATTGAAGGCGTCAATGTTTACCAGTTGTCTTGGCCTCAGAAAACAATTATCGCCTGAAGGCACATGGGAAACAGAAGACATAGGGTTGTAAAATAGTAGGAGGAAGTTGTGTTGGATGAATAATGTCACTGTCGCGAGAACGAAACCTTTTGATACTTCCTGGTCGTTTATGCCGCGGAAGGGGGTTGACTTGAGGGACCCCACTCCGAGTTTCCAATTCAAAAGTCTGACCTGCAAGACAACAGGTTACAGGGTTTCCCGGGGGAACCCTGCCTGAAGCCAATGACTCGAGAGTCTGACTCACTTGGCAGAAGAAGTTTGCCCAGCCCGAGGGCGCAGTACATGAAACATTAATGTCTGATTCTGAGCAATGCTGCGCGCATTGGATGTATTCGAAGCGACACCGGGCTTTTACGAGGTATCGGATGTTTTTCGACCGTATTAGATTATACGCCGGCGGTCACGGTCAACCGTTGGGCGATCGGAGTGCTCTTTGTTTGAGGGTATCTTTTCTAACCCCCTTCTTCCTGATGCGGAAGACAGCAGTACCACAACTATAAAAATAGTTCTGCTGTATGCCCATAGGATCGTGCCCCATTACGTAAGCACTCCTAGGCGACATACACTCCTATGAGTGTAACTGCTTTTTGTCTGACTGCTCCCCTCTGGCCTGTCTGACAAGGTTGCACCTGGAAGGACCGAAGTCTTAGTCATCATAGCCCGCCGGACCAAAACAGTACACAAGCCCGACCACCTCGTCAAGGTAGCAGCATAGGTCGGGAAAAGATTACTTCACGGTAATACGACTCCTAGTGTGTTACCTCACAACAATTGCGTTATTAAAAATGGTCTTGCATTGTGTTAAAAGTGGCTGATGCCCCATTGTTAAAAATGCCGGACAATCTATCTCCAGCATATCTGTAGAAACATTTGGGTATGTGAACCCATCCGTCCCGACCTTTAATAGTACCGGTTTCTCCGCACATGTATACGGCTACATGTTATACCGTAGGAATTCATGTACTCATGACCATATTCACTTTGTGTGCGTTTTCATCCGCTGTTTCTGTTGTATTGTTTTTAGCTGATGGAAAACACTAATAAACACGTTACACCTGTAAAAACCGTATGTTCCGGAGTCACTGGTCTGGACGCGAATTCGCCTCCAGTTGACGATGATTCCTTGAATGAAAGAGGAATCAAGAAGTCGAACCAAGTCTGCTCTGTGTACGACTCCTATCTCGCACAAGCTGCCGCTGATTGCACATTGAATAAGGCATTCGATTTCCTACACTTGTTAAATCCATCAAATCGATTAAAACAATGCATGCTCGGTATAGACGAAGCAGGCCGTGGCCCGGTCCTTGGTAAGTGCAGTCAGTTTTTGATGCTCTTTTTTCCAACCTGAATTTAGTTCGTTAGTTTTGAATGTATTTGAGTATTACACAGCAGTTAGCAGTTATTGGGGGATGACATTTTTGTAGAATGTCGTGGGAGCGTTGCTGCCAACCACACAATCGCGGGTTAGAGTTCCGGTTACCTCAACTGTTCCTGTCTAGGGTTAGTTAGCCTGCTAGTGTTGCATCCATGTGTGCTTCACCGTATCTCATGCTAACAAGTGCTTTAGGGTGTAAAAGCTGGAAACATTGCCAAACCACACCACCAACTTGTAATGCGATTTATGAGCCTGATGATAACGTTCTTGAATCACAACAATAACTATGTGAACAGTCACATCGCGGCAGATTTCTTAAAATGTTCAGCGCACCCCATACGATACAATGACGGGTGAATAACGGGTCCATTTGTTAAGTTAATGACCGAGCGACTGCGTAGCTCAGGTGTCATCGCACTTGCTGCGTAAGATGCGACTTATGTTACTGGTTTGATTCCATCTGAAGCCCAAATTTTTCGCAACTGGGTCTCGTTTAAATGACCAAGTTTGACATTACTGATCCATTGATTACCTCTGAAGGTTGGGTTACCACATTGTAATGGTGTCAGTATGTTGGAAAAGTGACGTTTTTGCTCACAAAGACATATATATATATATATATATATATATATCACGTAAAAACTAGCAGAATGACAAATATGCCACTTTCTAAATTGAAGATTCTTGCTTTTAGTACGATAGGTTTTCCCGCAGGATCTATTTTGACAGATGGTTCATTGGAACCATTTAAGTAACTAATTGATTTTCTGGTTTCGCATTGTAGTGGTGTTATGAACTGCGTGGGTTGACAATTGATGGAAAAGTAATAACGCCCGGCGTTCACTATAACCCGGCTCAGCTACGACGGTTGCACTAACGAGTCACAGTATCACGGCTTATACGACGACGCACGAACCACCGCAAATGAAGAAGACAGAGAACCTTCAGCCAGGAGTATATTTGATCGCAACAAAACGTGTTCCAAATACGCTGGAAAACTCCACCGTATTTATAGTGTTCAAGCGGAGGCTCATACAGTACTGGAGGCTCATACAGTAATAAGAATAAAAAGACAACATTTTTGGGTTAATTATGGCATTATCCCAACAAGTGGCTTCACTTACTGTTCACCACCTTACACTTACTAAGAAATAGTTTAGCCCCTTTTACTTTTTTGGTGACATTGTCGCATGTCTGTTGTGATCCGTATTGCGCTGCATAGTTTGTATTCAATATTCAACTAGGGGTTCTCAACATGTATTTTTAACGATGAATTTTGTGCTTGATTCCTGTATGTGAACTGTTGCATTGTTTTTGTAACCAGGTCCCATGGTCTACGCCTGTGCGATTGCTCCGGTTGAACGGTTGAATGACTTGAAAAAAATCGGTCTTGCAGGTCCGTGGTCTTGATTTTGTGTTGATAATCTGTAATTCCGATGTTTTTTTCATTCACTGAAGATTCGCCGACTGGCTGAAACGTTAGTTTTGTGTTTTATTGTTCCGATCGTCTTGATAGGAGACAAAGTTATTGTCTGTTAACTCCTATCAGGCAACCCGACCATTACTCACAAGCGAAAGTGGTCGAGCGTTCAGGTATGAAAATTGGGTCGCGCCTAGTTTGAGGTCAATGGCACAGTGGTCAACAGGGTTGCCTCATAAAAGCGTGCTCGGACTTCTAACCCCAGCCGTGGCAAGGATATGCACTACTGACGAGCCGTAATAAAGGCGAAACTCGAGTCTACTGTTTCTTTTCGAAAGAGGCTGGCTGGAAAGTCTATCTGAGTGCTAAGGCTGTGATCGAACGTGAGTGATGTTCAACTTGGTCTTAATTGTTGCGGCTCCAGTCTGTCAACCACTTTGGCTATCTTGGCAGTTTCATCTCATTAATGTGCGATTTTGCTGACGGAGTCAAAAAACGAGTTAATTTTCGAAGTTCTCGTCACATTTGTCGCTGTTTAAGTACAAAATCTAAAAGTCCTTTGCACAGTTCATCTTGCTTTACAGGTTGGTTTTGTATCTTATCCATATTCCAGCCGCATGTTTTTGACCTTGTTTCCTCGTTTCAGTTAGCTTGTCTTGTATAAACCGTTTATACTGACAACCCACCCTATTGCATCTTTAAAAGATTACGACTAAGTAGTTAAGCCGTATGGTCTATTCTCACTCTGTTTTTGTATGGTATGTTGGTAAGGTATTTGCTATCGTGGTCTTTGTTCGGGAATTCGCAAATCGGTCAAGAAATTACATACCCACTTATCAGCTGAACACCTGTATCGTTGAATCGCTGGTAACTGTGTTCTTCGTAGATGAGGGTCTCACCTTCAGACAGTCTACTGATTTGTGGTGCTGCTTTATAGTCGGTAGCGCTTGCATTCTTATACCGGACCCATTCCTCGTTCTTCTGATTCGTTTAAAGTGGAGCTGAGTTTTCACTCTGCTCACGTATAGGTAGGAAATTTTGAGATCGTATGGTTTCGAACTCGCGATAGTTAATTTAATGATCTTCGTCATTTTCCGTTTCTGTTGTTACTGTTAGTACTTACACGTGTTCTTATGTAGTGTGCTGCCACTGTAGTTCATTCTTTATCTAAATTTCGCATTTAATCGTCATCGGTAGCATTCCACATAAAAACCAAACGTATGTAGGATTTATCAAGCATCTAGGTAACTCACTTAGTTGGTCTAACAATGATGGTTACGATCTTTTTATGCTTTATCTGACAAGCTTCATTATATAATTTAATTTGACTAGGTTTGGATGTTAGTTTTATTTCGGCTTCTTGGGAGTTTAAAAACGTATGCTTCCCTTGTCTTGTTTATGATCTATAGATTCTAAGGTTTTGAACGAGCGGCAGAGGGAAGATCTGTTGGCAGAGATGTTGCAAAAAACGGACTGGATTGTTGGTGCTGTACACGTAATCAGTCCGGTATTCATCACAGAAAAGATGTTGGATCGGTGAGTTTGCATGGATCGGTCATACTCTGTAGAGCCCTGTTGCCGCTTGCCAGTGTTTATTACCCCTGGTCACTCGCGGTAATCTGGGACTGAGTGCTGTTTAGCTTATTTGTTTCCGTAATTAATGTACGAAGATTTAACGCCAGGTTATTAAGTGTAGTGAGTTCACACATTACGTACATCTGTACATTTTCAAGCTTGATCCGTACTAATGAGTGCTATTTCTCGGGCTACCGTTGATCATAATGATAGTTTACGATAGGAAGTCAGTAAGTACAATTGTACGACTTAAACGAATAAGCAAACAAACGGTGAAAACTCATAAAACAGAATCGGTAGTCTTACGGACACAGGCTGATCATCAGCCGTGACACCTACGAGTCCAAGAGCGTTTCTAAACAGTGATGTGAATAATAGCGGGCTCCTCCGTCTGACCAACGACAACTCTCAACGTTGTTTAACGGAGTGGCTAAAGCCCCCATGGCTTTTGAGGGCTTCATCGATTAGCCACTTTATGGGTTGTTCCAACTGTTAACAGCCATACTGAACAGTACGCTTGGCGGCAGACGCTCCATCAGCATGTGGACTATGTGACCCGCCCAGTGTAGACAGCATTTTCATTTCATCGGCTATCAGTCGCAAACGCTTAGATTTCGTGAGTGCGCAGCGTCGGACCGTCGAGTTGCTCACACTATCAGCCCATTTAGTAAGAGTCAACTGGATGGAGTAGAGTTCGTCAAATACAGAAAACTTATATGCATCTACCATTTGAATGTTTCATGTCTCTGATCTATAGAGCAAGGCTGAACACACGTACACATCGTGAACCTTCTGGTTAATCGACAATCACATGTCTTCGTTATGCTGTAAATGATGAGGATTTACAAACGTACCAAGTACCTTCACTATTCTAATGGGCACCTCACCAGCACTATTGTTATCCGATGGGATGACATTAACCACGTCGGTGAAGCGATTGACAGTCTTCAGCGATCGGCTTGCAACAACAGTCAACCATAGGAGCATGTTGGGCAACAAGATCAGGACCCATACTTAAGTTCAAACCCACCACAGCCATCGTTTGGGAGAAAGAGTGGAGATGGTCAAATACTTTCCACAAAGTAAGTATGTACTTCATACATCCGCGACCTGATAGGAAACCTGTCTATCATTCTCGTATTTAGTCTCTTATGTTTTATTGATCGCCGTATTATGAGACCCGTCAACATCTCGGATGCGGCAGAAACAGGACTGGTACTTCTGTGGTTGTCACATGATATTTGGTTGTCTTTTTAAAAAGATGGAATGAATGTCGCTAGGCTCCAGTCGCACAACAGCTCTTCCGTCTTATACAACGGAGGAGCGTGGTCAGTTCAGACGACAATATCTCACTACCAGCTTTAAAAAAACTGGGGAGAAAAGGTCTGTAGCTGGAGTTTTGCTACGTTTAGGCAATTCACTCGCCAAAGCCACTTCGGATTATGACTTAGGATAATCGGAAATGTCATAACTAATCACACAACGTCCATTGTTTTAAACTGAAGGAGCTGACTCAGTCCGGTTGTACAGGTCCACAAAGTGCTCGGCCCGCCCGTCAGGTTTCTAGGACAAGTCGAGGATTCAGAAATCAGTTTTTTTCACAGATTATCTCATTACCTCACTGCAACCATGACGGAAAGAAAACAGCACTTGGATTTTCTCTGATAGAAATACCCTATCCATCTGTTCAGCTTTCCTGCGGTGCTTACACAAACTATAAGTTTCAGGTTCACTCCATAGGGTCCACTGTTGTGTTTGGATTCAAATGGTATCGGTCGACGCACGGTCGTAAGTTTCCGTGAATCGGTATAACTCCACTTCCGTTGCGTCTGCAGTTCTTTGAAATGAGCCTTTTCGCGGCAGGTTCACATATCCTTTGAAGTTTTTGTTCAGCGTTCGTTTGGGTCGCACTACTGTTGTGACCCGATAGTTTGCCATTTTTTGTTTTATAAGCGTTTTATACAACCTCTGTGTTCAGTTTCAAACTCACCATGTGACTTTTGCGAACAGATGACCCGTGGGCCGACCGCACAACGCAGCGAGCAGGATCAATAGTGTGGCTTGAATCCGTATAGTTACTCTAAAACGAATAACAGTCTCTAACGGGATGGCACCACCGATAACCGACGGCGATTTGATCATTTTACGATTGGGCTGCACAGCACGGTCTCGATGTTGTTCATCACCGTCTTCCGTACTGAACAGCACAGCTCGTGATGTAGAGTTCGTGAGGTACAACAGCTGGTTTTCATTGCCAGTATGTAGCATCCAGACACGGGATTTACCACTGAACGACTTCTCAGGAGTAGCTAAACTCATGGATTTGTGTCACACTACTGATTGCGTGGGAGTGTAATCAGTGAAACAGAACCCTAGGGCATACATCTAAACTATAAGTACATTTGTAAAACTGCTGCATTCCGCGTACGGAAAGACGCGGTTAGAAAAGATACCCGGAACCAAAGAGCACTCCGATCGCCTAACGGTTGACCGTGATCGCCGGCGTACTACTTAGTATAGTTGAAATGCCCGCACAAATTCCTGGAAGTCTGGTGTAGCTTACAACACATCTATTGTGAGTACCAGTAGTCGGAATGAGTCAGCAACGTCTTATTCACTGTATCCTCGGGTTGGGTTAGCACCTCATTGCGAAGTGAGTTAGAGTCGGGTATACAACAATATGTACAAACTTCGAATGTGGGAAGTCCGACTTAGATAGTTGACTGTTGTACAACGGCGAAAGTGATTATCAAATACGAATGAAAACCAAGTACTCGTACGAGGCAACGTATTGAAGATGGGCGCATCAGAACTACCAACGATAAAACACGAAGTGTATGTGGGCACTTGCATGTAAACATTGCATTTGTCAAGCCTCAGTTTTAACCATCGGCGAACGAGGAAACAGTTAACATCAAGGCGATCAACAAGATAAAACATTATGCACCAAAGAGTGAATGGGTGGGTGGGTCGGAATATGGTTGGCGGCATCCAAAACGGATTAGCCTGTCACAGTGACCGAAACCAAAGGACGCCTACGCTTCAAACCATCACCCTGAGTGGCTTGCGCTGCACCACTTGCGGTTCCACTCACACACCACGTATCCGGTGTAAACCTAAAGGAATAAGACCAGTAGGTGTGTGAGTGAGGCCTTTGTGTCCAGCCGGTCAATGCTGGTTAGCCAATTGGATGGCTAGCACGAAAAGGAAACCTTTATCTATCGGAAAACAAACAGAGATAGAGACTGCAATGAAAAGACCTATGTAAACTGTAATACAAGAAGCATTTCAGTATACGAATGCATGTTAGTGCAGTCCAGAGAGGATAAAGTTAAAAAAAACAAAATTCAAAGTTGAACTACAAAAAGATCAGGCAAACGATTCATCATTCAAGACACCAACAAAGCCCAAGAATAAAATGGGTAGAAGATCGCAGCCACCCAAGTTTCTGAATGGAGGAGCGGGTTAGTTGCTAAACGACCATGATCTTGGTCGATGTAACCATTAACAAAAATAGGATGGATATGCTGATATGACCTACCTGAGCCTAACGTACTCGTCGTCTCTTCGCCGACGGTGCACTATGAATACGCTGGTGACTTACTGATATCAAACCGCCAGCGCATTCGCGGCCGCACACATCACAACGCCATATAGTCATGTCACCACGATCTATGGCGCCGACGGTTCCCCTGCGTATTGCGCGCTTTCGTTCCCGGCCGCGCAATAACTGCCCGTTTAATTCGCGGACGCCGTCCGAATCGTGTTCTTCCAGGCAGTCCGGGTCAACGCTAAGTTTTCTCAACATCTGCAATCAGTTTTACAACGTGAAAGAATTACCTGCACAGCATCTTGGTATCTCCGCTTTTTACCACCAGGATTTCGCTTACCTGATCTCAGTTGTCCATACAGCGCTTGCTTCGGGGTACGGTCATCGTCCATCCGACGGACGTGACTCAGCCAACGAAGCTGATTTGACATCAGTAGGGCTTCCATTCTATCCAAGTCCGCTCACCGCAGTACCTCATTGTTCGAAACCATGTCCGACCACCGAATAGCCAAAATGCGTCCTAGACATTGCAAATGAAGGCGGCTCAGATAGCGCACATTACGCTGATACAAGGTCCACGTTTCACTGTCGTACAGCAGTATAGACAGCACCATTGAGCAGTAAACAAAGAGCTCAGTGCTCGGCTCCAGGCTGTGGTTTATCCACACACGTCTTTCAAGACGTCCGAAAGCAGTACTAGCTTTTGCCACCCGAGCACTCAACTCACGACCCACGGACAGATTGGTGGACAGATTGCTACCCAAGTAGCAGAAATCTGTGCAGCTGTCGACAACATCTCTGTTAACACGGATTTGAGGTGAAGGTGCGCAGACAACACCTCCGCCCGGAGAATGCTGGAAGAAAGGCGATGTCTTACCTGTGTTGATATCCAGTCCAAACTTGGATGCCTCGGTCACGAAAGCCGTGGTCACGATCACATTACAGTGGAACAGACTAACCAGCTTGCTCTTGATTGTAAGTGAACGTCGCTGGAGCAGAGATACAATCATGGAGAAAATGAACAGTGTGTATGGCCTATGTCCAAAAAAGAGTTGATGCGACTAGGGTCACTGTACTAAAACTGATATCTGATTGATTACCGTAAACACTAACACTTCGCAACTTCCTGCAATCTCTCGTTATGAACAGCTTAGCGATCATAACCGTAATGTGTTTGATATTGTTCACCTTCAGTAACCACTTTTCGTAGACTATAGTCTTATCGGTTCGGTCTTCGAGATTATACCTTAAAAATACGATCTCTACCCTTGCATCTCACATTCGATACCATCAATGAAAATGTTTTTTTTATGTGCACTATTTAGCAACAACCTCTGGAATCTCGGTAAGGCAAACTTTCCATCATAGTCTTAAGGCAGTTATTTACGCTTCGAAGTTGCAGCGATTCTTTTCAGTAGGATGAACCGAACGTGATCTGTGTCCTAAAAATTGTCAAGTGAACATGGTTTATCGTCAGTGTAATCCAAATCGAATTCTTACCAACCGCATAGAATGTAACCACGTGAACTTTGAGTGTTGTGGCAGTCTTTCGAGAATTGGCTCATAGGAAGGAGGAGATTGGTCAGCCTTGACGAACATAATCTTTCTTACGGTGTGCGTTTGTCTCTTCCCCGTAGACTCTGACCCGATCTAAAGTGGTTGAATAGAGCGCCGACAGTAAACTTAAGAACATCGTTGGCGTGACGATTTGTCTAAGCTGTTTCAAGTGCGAATCGGTCACTAGAGTCAGATCTTCTACACCAGCAACTTCGAAATGTTTGTAAATCATGGTGTAGTCGCCGATCTTGATTTGGGTGGGTTTTTATAAGCTGATGGGTCGAGGTCTAATATTTGAAATGTGTCAATAAAGTAGTGCAGACAGAGCGCCAGCTGAACCGTCTCATAACGTGTTCCGCTCAACAGACTAATGTCCTTAAATTGGTTTGAATAAAAACACTCCGTCACCTCTAGTTTTACTAATAGACGAATTCCGAGGTTCTGTGTTGTGTCCGACCTAGGCAGTTGATTTGAGAAGTTATTTATTGTCAGTCAGGTTATCCAGAAATATACTATCTCAACCGTTTCCGCTATTCTACACACTGACATGTTTCAACACCTGTTGCTAGTCCTACAGAGTTCGTTATCCTGTCAACACGTTTCCAACTGTTGTCCCATGTTTCTAGTCTTGAAAACGTGAAGAATTATCAATAATGTCAGCAACTGTACCCGTGCTTTACTGCTGATTAGCACAACTGAGTTGTTTATAAAATGAACGTTAATTCTATCTCAACCTTTTTAACCGACCAAGCTTCCCGGTCTCAGCGCCTAAGCTGCGATGGATACCTGTCGCTTGTGCAATTGATAGAGCGGTATTTTACACTTATCAACTAGTGGTACTGAAGTTTTCTGAGATCAAGTGATTTTTGTACCTAAAAAGATCACTGCTACAAGCACCAGCGCATGCGCTCTGCCATGTCAATTAAATTTGTCTCACATATTTATTCAGGTCAGATTTTGCAGCAATATTTACGTAACTTCTTATCATGGCATCATTTTTGGGGTTTTGAGTTTTCAGTCTCTATTCTCTTCTCACGTGGTACTGTGTTATTCTTTTTTTCCTCTCTCACACTAACAGTTGCAAAACTAGTTTGAACACAATATCACATGATTCTGCTATTGGCCTTATTCACAATGCTTTGGACAAGAATGTGAATATAACGGAAGTAAGCTGATTTTTATTTCACCCACAGAATCTACTCATCTCGGGTGCTGTCCACCAAAATCTATTGTGAGCACTTAATTTCGTTACGTTTACATGTATGAAACTAGGTTGTTGATTGACTATTGTGTACCACCCATCGACGTTGTATGGCTATTGTTTCAACACTTCACTGGCCGCACGACTTACTATGCGATTTTTAGTTTCTCTTAACTAGCGTGCGCTGTGATAACATCCAGCTACACATGCCAGCACGCAAAGTGTGGTCTGAACCCAGAAACTCCTTTTGCACTTCATGTTGACACATCCAACCACACTTATGCATACGTGGGCACATCGACATGCCTATCCAGTTATATCGCATATTTTGGGCTTACGTTCATGTTCGACTCAACCTGACATTGGACAACACGACAGAAGAAGCTTGGATCCAGGACAGTAATCTCCGCACGTTTAGGCAAGAACCACACCATACAACACTGCCCTAGGTGTTGCTGATAAACTGTCTGACAAAAACGGCCTTTTTTGCGGGTAGCCTACCTGATCTTACTTTAGATCACAGCTTCCTACTGTGATATACAACCATTTGGAGACACCGGCATCCACTTGACTTCTGTGGCGGGTCATGGCTCACCGTCTGTTCTCGTGTACTTTGTGACCTTCATCACTGGCAATGGACTATTAGTCCCAGTGACGTGGCATCACCTGAGAGGTAATTTTTGATCAATCTGGTGAGCTAAATTGGATGTCTGTCTCTTTGGATGGCCTCGTGATCATATGATATATAGTGCTAACGGGAATATGCGAGCTGTTAGCTTGTTTCAAGTGGACTGGTGAAGACAGCGGTTTGCTAATTTTTAAAGAGTTCCGGTATCATGGGAAGGAGAGGGATATTGCGCTGTCTTGCTCCTAGGGACGTGAGACGTAAAGAAGAAAACCGACGGAGGAAAAATCAGAAGAAATGATCGATACTTACTACGGTTGGTTAAAGAAAAGCCGTTTACTGCAACCCCAACGCCGTCTTAACCTCAGGATTTTTCAGAGTCGATCCAACCGCGGTTAGAACTCGAGACCGGAAGGTGTATCAGGTACCCATGCTATCTTCTAATATTAACGGGGGGGGGTGCAGACAGCGGCGACTGTCTTGGGCCACGCAACGCCGCTGTTGGTCTCTGCAGCAGTGGACGGAAGTTATTTGGACCAGTCAATCTGGGTTTATGCTTCATACAGGTGATGGTCACACCGGAATTTGGCAAAGTAATACTTATCAGTTTAGGCCACCTTGCCTGTTCAAAAAAACAGCGGATGCCATTTTGGCGTACAAAAAATGTGAACTGGTAGCCGTCAGAAACACGGCACATGCGGGAGAATGTGTTACTGATCATTTGTTTCATTCAGTTAACAATTCTAACGATTGAATCTTGCAAAGGAACTACGTGACGTCACAGATCTACATCAAACAAAGTTCACCTTGCCACTTCGACTACCAGGTCTTAATCCGCTCGAACACGTTTGGGATTGGCTAGGTCGCACTGTTAACGAAGAACGCAGCGCTGCCATGGAAACTTATATATCATCGAGGATCTCATACAGAAAAAGTAACGGAACAGGAGCCGTAGAGGCCGTTATCAGTGTCAGCGAGGCAGTGACCAAATATTTAGCAGTTGATTCGGGAACCTATAGGAGTGATATAAAAAATGGATGTTTCTTGACTTGAACATGTCATTTTTAATGTGATATTCTTTTGTCTAGCATTTATTTATGAGTTCGTCCACATTTTCCCCAAAATATATTTCTAAAATCAATCCAGTCGTTATTGGCGCTACATCTGCGGTGCGCAATTAAGTATAGCTCAACTGAACAGAATTTTCTAAAGAATACGAACTCACTAAACGGGGACGCACCTAACAGCGACGGTTTGTAGCAGGCAACCTGTCTGAAATGAACCGACTAATTGATCGCACATGCTGCTGTAACGGTTTGCCGTGACCCCTGTTCAATGTTTACCTTTAGTCTACTCAACATTGAGTGCACGCCGTGAAATGCAACATTCCACTGATGTAAGCTTCGGTTGCCAATATGCCGGCGTATTCCGCGACCGGCTTTTATATGTCCTGTTGTCAACTTGTGCGTATTGGTCAATTGATAACGGTGTTGAGTGACGGAGATGTTGAAGGTCGATACAGTGAAGTTGATTGTCATGAATTTTTCAGGTTTGAGTTTGCGATGTACTTGCGATGAGTCCCAGCTCTATCACTCAAAGATGCGGAAACTGCTAGCTGTGATACTGATGCGTTTCTGGAAACTGCTTTTTTGAGTAAAAGACGGCGGTTGTCTAGGCCAAGAAAGGTGATAACGGAAGAGTTGGGGAAGAATGTCTCACATATTGTGTGACCAATTCCACAATTATACACTCGTAAGTTATCCAAACAGTTTTCTACACATCGTCAATAAAACGGGAGGATATTAATCCGTCTAGGGTACTGTCCCTACAAGTTTTTTTTCACACAACTGCTTCAAAAGAAAGCGTTTTGCAAAGACGCTTAGATTTTGCACGATGGCTCCAGGCAGCTTTATTCCGATAGTTGACGTTGGTGGGAAATAACATCCTGGCGGATGAAACTACTTTCCACCTTCATAATGACGTAAGTTAAAAATACCAGGCTTACCAGGCCCAGGAAAACCCCACATAATAAGAGGAGCGCACCAGTTCGGAAGTTCTTGTTTGGTTCAGGATATACAACATCACTGTGTTGTAGCCGCACTTTCTCGACCACATGATGAACGGTGCAGCGTATATGGAACTTCTTTCTGGATTTATTTGTCGATACCTCTAGATCTGAGGTCCGCTGTCACAACGAGACTGGACCTTGACGCGGTGTGACGGCATGCGCATCTCGATGACCCATTGGGCTAAACTGGACGGTGTGGCCACCACACCGATAGAGTCACTCATGCTAGGCAGGCCAATAGGTAGAGGTCTGGTAAACCAGTCTTCTAGTCCTCCAGGTGGGGGGTTGGAAGAAGGTTGGCATCTTTTTCCGAAAAATGTACCAGTTCTGGGACACTGCCACTCGCCCGCTGCCTTGCGGTATAGGCTTTTGAGCCAAAGGCTTTGATTGAGAACCATAATCGTTCTCCTGTCTAGGTCTGGGCGCCCTGGCAGTATCTCAGTTTACACACAACCATGACTAGTCACAACACAAGTAATTCCATAATGCATCGGCCGGGTCGTCCTATCCGTTGCATACAGCAGAGTGGATAGGCGAAAATCTGCTACTACTGACCCCTCTCCCACTGTTCTATCAGGTCTAGTTCTCAGGCCCCTCTCGACTTCCATTTCTGATAGTTACTCCACAGATCCCACAACAGATGTAGCTAACCGTGGTAACACTGAGCCGGTAAGTTCCGTCTCTTGCCATTCGGCTTCAGGCCTCTCTCGCCCCTTGCTTAGACCTAGAATGCGAATTAATATGGGTGCTTTCAGCATTCGCACTCTAAAACAGATAGGTCAACAGGCCGCTCTTGCACGAACGTTAGACTCGTTGCATGTCGATGTCTGCTGTATCTCGGAAACTAGAGTCCAGAACAGTAGTCGGCGTATGGAACTAAGAACACCCACATTGTCTACCCGATACTGGTTATACACTTCGAGTGACTCCACAGCCGCTGTTACAAGTCAGGCTGGAGTAGGTATAGTCCTTAGCACGACGGCTGCAGCCTGATTGATAGATTGGATTCTTGTTAACAGTAGACTTTGTGCCGTACGCTTGGCAGGTTCTGTTAAGACCAACTCTAGACGCAAGACTTTCAGGGATTTATTCATTATGTCTGCTTACGCTCCTACTGACTGTAGTGACGTCGGCGTCAAAGACGCGTTTTATTCGAATCTAGCCTTTCTCCGGTCGACACGTGGCTCTGAAATAGTCGTTCTGGCCGGAGATATGAATGCTCAGGTCGGCCGCCTCGGTGAAGCCGAATCTCGTTTAGGTGGCAGGTTTGGAATAGCGTCACATCGATCAGATAATGGTGGGCGATTGTTGCCGCTGTGCGCTGAGCATAAGCTGTTTTTAGCCAACACTAGTTTTAGGCATCGTGCACGTCATTGCTATACTTGGCACCCACCTTCTCCGAATCAGGTGTGGTCTCAGATAGACCACATAGCTGTTAGTTACAGATGGCGTGGTTGCATTCAAGACTGTCGTTCTTATTGGAGCACGTACTTGGACTCAGATCGTGCATTGGTATGTTATCGTTTTGTTCTTACTTTTGCTGGACAACGACAGCAACGACTGGCTGTTGAGAAACTGGCTTTACCATCGATAAAGCATAAGTACCAAACCAGCTTAGAAAGCTGCCTTAATGATACTCACTCCGAAGACACTAATAGCTGCTGGACACAAATCTCATAGGCTATTCAGAAAGCAGGTACTGTAGCATGCGACACAGAGGTACATAAGTTTAATAAACATTGGATCTCAGAAAAATCTCTGGAGTTGTTAGAATCCAGACGGAAGGTTCCCCCTGGTAGTTCACATAGTAAGTCTAGAAGAGGTATCCGTAGTATGCTGAAACGTAGTCTAGGGGCTGATCGTGAGGCTTGGTTAGTGGAAAAAGTTAAGGAAATGGAAATCGCTTTTGCCTCGGGGAACAGTGGCAAACTCTTCAAACTGATCCGTGCTACTGGTCCCAAGCGACCGTCTGTCAGTGAAGCTACCAGCGAGGCAGATGGCACACTAATTTATAATAAGTCCAGAAGGTTGTAATGCTGGGCGGAACACTTTGAGGGTCAGTTTAGCTGGCCTCCTGCTTCCGTAGTGTTGCCTCCACAAACTTCTGATGTAACGTCCTGGTCGGTAGATTTAGAACCACTCACTGAGACTGAGGTTCGCAATTGCATTTCGGCTCTCAATCGTAATAAGGCTACCGGTCCAGATGATCTCGTGCCGGCGCTTTTTAAAGAAGGTGGAGGGGTGTTGGCTGAGGCCTTGACTCAGCTGTTTTAACTTGTGTGGGTGACGGAGACCATCCCTCCGTGCTGGAGTCGCGCGATAATAGTTCTTATATTCAAGAAAAGTATGAGGAGTTCTTGCGAAAACCATAGGGGAATTAGTTTGACCCCAGTCATTTCTAGGGTTCTGGCCTCCATTATACTTCGTCGACTCACTGCAGTTCGGGAGTTAAACATTAGAGAAGAACAGGCAGGTTTTCGTCCTGGTCGGGCGTGTATAGATCACATTTTTGCCCTTCGTCAAACTTCGGAGCAGCGTCATGTGTACCACCGGCAAACAGTTGCCACATTTCTCGACTGTAAAGGTGCGTTCGATTCAGTGAATCGATCTACACTTTTAGAGTCGCTTAAACGCAGGGGTTTACCGACCGAGTATGTGAACATACTGTCGGCGCTATACTCCCATATTTCGGCTCAGGTTAGGGTTTACTGCGAGCTGTCTGACAGCTTCAGCACCAGGAGCGGCGTTCGTCATGGCCGTTCCCTTTCACCTTTTTTGTTCAATTTCGTCATGGACGAAATAATGGAGGACTGTTTGCGTCACTCAAATGATGCCGGTGTTGACCTCCTACCTGGTGGAAGGCTGACTGATCTTGGTTACGCTGACGACAAGGTGTTGCTGTTTGACAACTTTCAAGCAGCGCAAGCAACGCTAAATGCAATTTCACGTTCTGGTAAGTATTTCGGAATGCCCCTTGCAACCTCGAAATGCAAAGTGCTTCTACATGATTGCTGTGATCACGTAAATTTAATGTTAGATAATGAAATCATGGAGGTTGTTGACCGGTTTGTATATCTGGGAAGCTGCATCAGCGGGGGCGGCGGAGGTGTAGGGAATGAAATAGAGGCGCGTATTTCCAAGGCTAGAGCGGTGTTTACTAATCTGAGGCACTTATGGCGACAGAGAGGTATCTCTCTGAAGCTTAAGGGTCGCGTATATCAGACAACAGTGAGGATTGTATTACTATACGGCAGCGAAACCTGGCCACTCAGGGTAGAAGACTTGAACCGTCTTCAGGTTTTTGACCACCGATGTCTGCGTTCAATCGCTCGTATCGGGTGGCACCAACGAGTGAGTAACGAGGAGTTTAGGAAGCGAGTGTTTAGCACTGATTGTCAAACTACTTTTTTCGTTCAGTTCTTACACTTGCACAGACTTAGATGGTTAGGTCATGTACTGAGGATGCCAGCTAGTCGTCTGCCACACCGATCACTGTTTGTCGACGCTGCGGTCGATTGGCGCAAGGTGCAAGGTGGACAGATGATGACCTGGCGTAGACAAATGAAATCATTCACGAGGGATTTGGCTATTGTAGATCGGGTTCGTCTCACGGGCTGGAGCCCTCGCAGAGTCGGTAGCTTGAGACGTTAGGTGAGATGGCGGCTAATCGAGCTCATTGGCGTGAATGTTGTCGTTGTTTGTCCGAGTTATCTGTGAAGTGAGTGCATTCAATGACGCGGGGCAGTGAAAGCCGCAAGAAAGCTGTCTTGCTGATTACGCCTTACTTTTACTTACAGCTCGGTTGTTTGTTTGCAAGGTGTAGGCGCCTTGATGTTGTATGTTTGAATGTAGACGTAGCTATTTTTTAGTGGTTAGGTCCCTTCCTCCTCCTTTTCTTAAATCTTCTCCCTTCCTATACAGGGTTTGCTTTTTCTTCGTGGTTGTGTGACAGTTAAGCATTGTGAACCACTGATGTATTGCTGTCTATGATGGTGATGATGTAGTGATCTGAGGTCCGAAGAACAAACCGGAGTTTATTTTGAACAGGATGGAGCTCCGACTATTTTTTACAAAACCTGTTCGGTCGTGGTTGATTCAAGCGTTTTCCCAAAGATAAATCGGTTGGCGTGGTCTTCTACGTCACCTTATTTAACTCTGTGAGATTTCCTTCCTGTTCTGAACTGAAGTCAATGGTTTATCGTCCGAAACCCTATTCCATAACTAATCTGTGCTCAACAGTGGCGTTGGTGGATTCCAACGTGAACTGTTTGATAAATTTTGCCGGGGCAGTCGATCCCCTGGATCATTTGGTGGATTCCATCTGAGACAGTGGGACGGGTGGGTAACCGAGTCGAAATGGGAAATTTCCGAGCTCCTGGCGTGGCTTCGTAGCTCAGCTAGTAGAGGGCTTGCCGCGTCGAGGCATGTTGTTTCTGTTGCTGGTTGGAATCCAGCCGAAGCCCTGACTTTTCACAGTTGGATCTTATGCAAAATCATAAATCTGCCACACTACTCGTTAGTACTGTAATCTAGGGGAGACTATAATAACAGTCTGTCAGGACATTCCCATTGAGCAAGCCGATAACGTCCTTCAGAGTATGGTACGGCGAATTCACAACGGCATAGAAAATGAGAGACGCAATTTTTGAACAGCTGTTTTAACAATGCCGTTTCTTCAAGGATGTAAAACTGCTCTTTCAAAGACTAAATTGTTTGGTTTGCCAAATTCCTCTCATGAGTTATTCATTTAGGTCAAGGTTGTTGGGTAATTAAAAAACCGTGTACCTTATTCAAACGTAAACGCACACTGGTTTCAAGACAGGGGTCATACACATAAAGTTGACTTATACTTAGCAATCGAAGTTTACACTAGTGAGATGTCGCATTTCACGCCATGCACCCGGTGTTGAGCGGACTAAAGACAAACATTGAACAGGGGTCACGGCAATCCGTTACAGCAGCCGACGGAGACTTATCAAACTGTCCTGAACACATCGCCGCACTGTATGCGGGTTGCCTCCGCTCCCCCATCACAATGACTTGTCGCTGTTCTTCGCGTCTTCGTATATATGTCTGTTCATTTGCGCAGTTAAATCTTTCAACCGACAAACGGCTCGTAACAAATCTCCCATATATAACGTGCTGGCAGCTTGCCTGTGATGTGGTCGGTTAAGTAACAACCGATTTTATTGATAAGCAACACGGTAGTTCAGCGGTGTTTACGCGACCAATAATCAATATGACTGATTGCATAGAGCGTAGGGAATTGGCGATTTTTCTCCGGTGGTATCGTTAAGACAGAATGCTGATATAGTGAGCAACCGCCAATTCACACAAGTTTGAGTAAGTCAGAATGCAAAATTACAGCTCGATTCACCATCGTTCATACTGAATTGAATTATGGTTACATCTTTCAAAAACTCTTGTGAGATGCTACCATGAGCTCTGTGATTGAGGACGCTGTTTGCCTGGATGGGGTCCTCATGATCACTCAAACCGCTGGTTAGAGACGCTATCCGAGATGGCGATGTGTCGCCGTCGATAACGTACCTGTACCCATACCATTTTTGGTTCATCCGTTCGGTCTTCTTTTAAAATCTCCACCTTCTTAGTAACGTTTTCATCTAGGATATTCCACGTCACTGTTGAGGTGAGCGGCGGCCTGAGCCACAGTACCTTTTTGGTCAGGCTCATGACTGTTATGATGATGATGATGATGATGATTTCACTTTGCGAATACCTTTCTCTGGTCGAGTATCACAAACAAAGCTGCAGAACTGCGGATGAAAAATGTTAACCCATCAAAAAGTTGGCTGCAGGGTGGAAATTTTTAGTGGTGTGGGTGCGTTAGTCGACATTTTAATCACGTGTAGGTGCGTATGCTCCCCGGGGTATAATCATTTTGGGTATACCCGGCCCGCACGGCTCAAACGTGATGTTCTCTGTGATGGAGTGCCAGAAATCTGCGTACAGGATTGCAAGGATAGGAAATTCGACGGAAATCTACCAACAATGGTTTTGTGTTGCTACCCGTTGTGAGAGTTTTTAGAACCCATCGCTATCTGTAAGGCAGAGTCACCTCACTATTTCAAGTGTCTTACCACGCTGAATTTTGCTTACTTGTCTAATAGCGCAGTTTAACCAGAACCATAGAGTAGTGCTTTTACTGAGATTTACCTATAGATTTGAACTCCATTACAGTTATTCCCATCGTATTCAGACCTGTATAATGACAGTAACTCTCGGTTGGCCAGTTCGTACTACTTGTTTACTTTCAGGGTGCTCCTCCTGAGCTGTGATTATCATCTTCACACTTTTTTTTTTTTACGAGGTTATCGTTATTTTTGGTTAAAGTATTTTGTTCCTTGTGCCAATGAGTACATCTGCTATCAAATCTTCAGACGTTGACTTATCGTACTGTGTAGCCAACCTCAGACCTGTTCAGTTGGTTTAAGAATTGGTGAGCATATTGACTAAGGTAACCTTCTTATCTTATCTGATGTCACGATTTTCTTCGCTATCTGATACATGAATGGCGCAGCGTTGTTTCCATACCAGATACTTTAGTCCAGCTACTAACGTCGTACACCGCGTGATTACTCACTAATTCATTTGCAACAATCCGGTTTTCACATCACACTTGGATAGATACATCTTTCGTTTGGGCATCAGATGATGACTGATCGACATTGCTCACATTCGAGAGCGGCACTGTCGGTCAAATCTTTGACTCACCGTTGAGAAGGTCAAACGCGACTAGCAACAGATTACTTGTGTTCGTGACCCAACGCTAGATCCAGACTTAAGCGCCCAGCACGCATGGGAGTCTGAATCATTCTCTTTCTGTTACAACCTACTTTGGAAAGGTGATAAGTTTGCCATGACTGAAAGCTATTGCAGAAAAGCCTTTCTGATCAACCACTGTAAATGTTAGTGGTTTCTTCTCAACGCGGCTTTTCTTTGTTCGTTTCTTCTATTGGGTTTCACGTGCTCATTTCAAGCTAGTTTGATTATATGTCACTTTGTTGTGATTCGTAAATTCCTCAGTAGTTTGGCAAACCATTGCCTCGATTGACACGTTTTATAACCTACCGATTTCCCTCTACTCCTGTTTACCACCGACCTTGATGTTCGCGGTTGGGTGACCATCGGGACTTTGGCCCAATCGAGTCATGTGACCTACCGATGCATGCGATTTACAGTGATGAATTGCCGCCTAATACTGCAAATTGTGCGTAGCGGCACCGACGGGCGTCACCCAGTATAATGTGATAAATGTCGAAAATCGCTTAGCTGAATGCGAAACCTTATAATTGAAACCGCCGTCTGCAGGAAAGGATGTGAGCATCTCCAATAAAGGCATCTTGCCGTATTCAAATGGACACATCTTTTAGCTGTTAGTGTGAGACAACGAGTCCGATCATAGTCCCAGTGCATCACAATGCCTGTAATTAAAAGTAAACATTTTTGACGGCTGACGCCTTGTCTTGTTGTTTGCACCTAGTTTTTGTATTACTATTAGCCGTTTAGTAGTAACGTCTTTTTAAAGGAATTTAACTGTGTACATTTTGGTACGATTTGCTAATCCAGGTGTACGTGGACACAGTTGGAAAGGCGGAACACTACGAAGCCAAACTTCAAGCTCTTTTTCCGAAGCTCAAAATTCGGGTAGAGAGCAAAGCCGACAGTACATATCCGATTGTCAGCGCTGCTAGTATATATGCCAAGGTAACATTCAAATTGTTTCACACCAAATGCCTCAATCAATCCATTATTATTTAGGGCTAATTTTCACCAACACTCAATAGATGATAAGAAAATTCATTAATCTATCAAACGATACTAAATTCACCTTCCTCCTACGCATTAGCATTATGTCAAAAGCATTTAAATGCATTTTTCGTGGCCGTAGTGGCCCCGTGCTTTTGGGATTCTACATTCAGCCGCAACATGTTCCGAATTTGTGGTCGTGATGCTGAAAAGTGTTGAACTTTGTTCTTGACGAAAACTATATTGATTTCATGCCCAGTCAGAAAAACTAGTTAACGGTGTGGTACTCACCTCCAGCGGAGCGGAAAGTGGACTTACCACAACATGTTAACATTTCGTTTACTGGCGTCATTTGAAAACTTCAAACATTCAGATTGTATATTGTCAGATAAATGTAAACGGACAGTCAGCGGACTGGCCTACATTCGCATCAAGTGTTTACAGTCGTGACTACAGCAACCCGATGGGTTGCTTTAGTCACTTTTGTGCACGCAACGCTGGCTGATAATTTTGGACATCAACTGCTTCGCTAAAGGTCAGTCATTTCGGATTCCGATTGTACAATTGTGTCTTCATTGAACCTAGTGGACCGACTTTGTGATGTGTCATGAGATGTTTAGCAGTCGATGACGAGCGTCATCAATTGTTTCAACCATTTTGAAGGTGTTTCGGCCACTCGTTTCTACAGTACACGGTCCATTCTGCTGATGTGAATAACAATGTGACTGCAGGTGAACTAGTGAATAACGCCAAAGGCAGAACAATCAGATGACTTATGTTCGTGTTTCTAGAGAAATGATGCTTTAAGGGTTTGATTTGAATGGGGTTACGCAGTGTCTAATGTACGAGCTTAAGCGGTCCACAATTTGTAAATGAAGATAACCATTCACTGACGAATTTTTCCTAAAATCTCCTGGACTGCCTACAGTGATCATTAAAAGTATGGCGTAAAAAATGTTTTCGTGTATGATTCAGGTTGTATTTTCCATCAACTTCTCGAAAATTGTTGTTTAAAATTATCAGAGTTGTATGTACTTCTTTAGTTAGGTGTTTATACCACTATTTTAAGAGTGATCGGAATTGCTGATATAATTAACAGTAAGGTTTTGGTGGTTATCCAATATGTGATGATTATTAGTTATGAGTGACAAATGTGGAGAGTTCTGAGTTCCGAATTTCAATTTGTTTAAATACAAGATTAGTGCAATGGAAAACCCAGATACTTGTAGGCTTATTCTGTTGGCAAACAGACCGTGCTAGTCACACGGCTGAAGTGTTACTCATGAGTCTATTTATCAAAACTACTTATAACAGATTGGTGCTTTGCCTTTATACACATTTCGAGAGTTTGATGGGTTATTATCGAATTGTGAAGATGGTGCTTCTCTGATTTAACACTTCAAGTAGTGTGGTTTTTGTCTAACAATATCTTAGGTTGTACAACTTATATGTGATCAGTGATACTTTTTATTGTTCATACTCTCCTATGCAAAGCGTCTGTGATCGCCTCTCTTGCTTAATTATACATTGTATTGATATCCTGATCGTTCTTAATTGACCATTTTATTTCTTGCTGTTATTTTTAGATAGCTATTTGGTTGGATGAGTATAATACTCGTCATTGTTCCTATTTAACGTCTAACCTCTTGCTTGCCTTCTGATTCAACAGTTATGGTATAGGCATAATACTGGTTGGGTCTTAAACGAAACGATATATTCCATGGATTATAGAATTTTCCTATACGACAACGACAATATGTACTGGCACAGTCATTTTCTGTCAAAATCCTTGTATCATCTGTTATTTTCTCTTTCTTGTGCTATTCACTGTAATTAGGTCACTCGAGATCGTCTGTTGCAGTTGTGGCCAAAACACAAGCGTGGTTGGGTCCCAGAAGATACACCGCTCGGTTCCGGTTATCCAGGTGGTACGTTTCTTTTCTTCAGCGTCACCACTCTCTTCTATGTACACTTGCGTTTCGATTCTGTTCTTGCGTGAATGCAAAACCTCATGCTGGCCTTCTACAATCAGTTCCGAATAGCCGGCCGATCGTGACTTCCTTTCCATATATCCTTTCATTCTAGTGTTTGCCATGAATATGTCGCTCGAGTCAGACAACCGTTGATGTAGACACCCGATTTTCATATGATCAGCGACATTGGTTTGAAAAGTAGCCAGCAGACTGTTAGGTTTGCCAACCAAATTGGATCCGGCTGTCTTCTTGATCCTGGGAACTGGAGCATGTTTGATCCTTATGTCGCTCTTGATTGGCAGCAACTGTCCTTGTGTCCGACCGTGTGGTACCGCTGACAGCGGTGTTGCCGAACTGGAGAGAACTTGTGAGAATACTACGTATCACAGTAGCAACAAGCTGATAAGGGCTTATTAACATTTTTTGGGGTTAGATGGGAGATTGCGGTTGAAGCGGGAAACAACATGAACTGAGGTGGTCCCCTTCCGGTTACTGAATCATGGCTGAATCATGTTTTTGGTTGACCAACCTTTGGCATCCGTCCACGACCTGTTTCAGCTTCATGTTTAGCTCTTGATCTATTATAGCCAAGAGCCTGGTATGAAGATCAGTACAACGTGGTGATTGGAATCCACATGTGTTGACCATACATAGAGGTAGTACTCCGCAAGGAAACCAAACCCGGAACCGTTCGCACTCACGGTTGACGAAACTAGTGTAGGATGTTTGATTAGTTGGAGGCATTGGAATCGTGAATTTAACAGGAACAGGTCGTCCCCGAAGGCCTTCGTCAGCTTCTCGATGGTATCCGTTCGGTTCGCGGTTCGGCGGGTATGATGTAGTTGGTGTAGCGGACGTGTTTCGATGATCCAAATTTTCGGAAGACTAAACGAACTCCACTTTCGTCATCCCGAAATGTCATTTCAACGGTAAACGTGTTCTCATATTGATTGAGCCGGGTCTTGAAGGAGACGCCAGCTTGGGTTTCGTACGGAAAGCTGGAGAAGTTCCTAGCCACGTGATCCACCGACGGCGAATCAACAGTCGTAGACGGCCCAATAACAGCAAAACGAGTGGTTAACATTTCACCCAATCGGATCTCCGGCTGCGTCATTTGCTTAGGATCAGAGCGTTGTAAACCCTCGACAGAATACGCTGGTTCGTCCACGAGATAGTAATGCACTTGATAGCGATCCAATTCTCCTCCTCGTAATAATTAACACGAAAGATCTCGGTTCTGCGAAATAACGCTACTGTCTCCACAATTGCTCCCAAGACAAACCAAAAGACGGGTGAAAAAAGCAACTTTGTTTCGCTCCAACAACGTGTGTGACAAGGAGAAAAATACAGCGTATATATATGGTGCATAGCGACCTACAAACATTCTCGAATCAAAAAATCGAAGGACGGTTACCGAAATAGTATGGGTCACTAGGCCACCAGTGAACATGGCGGGATAGAGGTCGAACAGGCAAAAAGCTAGCCCAGGTTACCTCTCGTCTGTTCTGAACAGTTTCGCTCCTTCTGATGGGGGTAAAATCGTTTTCTTGAAGAAGGAGGCGGTTTTGGATGGAAAAAATGGAATCCCTCACACAAGGTCAGTAGACATGGTTTACTGAAAGAACGAGAATCAACCACAAGTCCTGGTCGTCAAATATGTTATGAGGTGCGTGACCAACATAACCTAGAAATGGCTGACGAACGGATATATGAACACTTGGTGCAGAACGTAGCCACAGCCAAAACCCTATTAGACGTCGACTTTCAACCAGGAATGTTTTTACCCCTAAAGTACGAGTGACAGCAGAGCACCGTCAAATGACAGATAACGGCCTCCACATCAGTTGAGCTAGGGCTTATATGTAACATAAAATCATCGTCACTAAACTTGTTGATCTGCAGTTTCAGCAAAACGGCACCAAAAGGAGTTCTCAGTACGCCTTTCGTTAGGTCGAGCTGGCAGTTCACTGTGTTCAGCAAACGCATTCCTATGATGACGTCAAGTGGAAGTTTGAGCGTTGTAACCACTGTATGCACTAATCGCTTTCCAGCTATTCCCAGCGATGCGTTGACCATCCCCTCAATCACTATAGGAAAGCTTTTGGTTGCACTGAGCCGTCCGGTGTACGACTTATCGTCGTGTCCTGACAACTGATGCAAGGCAAAGGAGTTAATTAATGTGTACCAACCTCCCGCATCTACCTATATCAAAAGTGTGGTTCCACAAATAACAACATCAACCATCAAGGATTTTGAAACATGTGATAACAAATTTGCAGATCGAATGACAATAGCATCATGTCTCAGTGGGTAGTCATCGTTTTCCCGAGGTCTCTGGTCAGGTGGTATGTTCCTTCAAGGTCTAAGTTACGGAGGTCTCATCAGTCGTCGAATATTGATTTGAGATCATCGAGACCTGAGCGTCGAGCGGACATCTGTCACCTCCCGTTCGTGTGCGTAATCGTTGCTGGTGGGGGCCCGTACCTTGAAGATGGCAAAGTGATGGCTACGTCTTATCCAACTGTTCGGCCAACTGGACCGCAGAATCGAGGTCATCTGGGGAATGTCGCAAAGCTTCTGTTTAACACTACCTGGCAGGACACCCTCAACAAATTGTTCAAGAACGCGTCGATCCCGGTCTCCAAAAAGCTCGTCCGGATAGCCCAGATCAGCTAGCAGTTGCAGTTCACATACAAACGAATGAACGCTTTCACCTGCCATCTGTTGGCGAGCATGGAATTATTGACGACACTCGACAGGAAGGAAAGGAGAAATCAAGCAGCCGTCGCGTATCCGGCTTGTGACAAACTTTTCCAGAATTCTTCCTTCCATGCCGATGTTAAAAACCTCCCCACAGGGGCAGTCCAGCAGTATGTTGTCATTCCGTTCTTGGGAGATATGTCACAAATAAATTTGAACCTGATTCTCTCATCGAGGATGAGGTCCGTTGGGTGAAAATTTCTCAGTGGGACGGGGAGGTTGTCAACTGTGTGCTTACAGCGAAGAAACTTAGTATCAATCAGAACTCAGCTTATCCAATGCATTAGACAAATTTGGGGTCATCTGGCGCCCTTGTCATTGTTTCTTCGTCTTCGGCTGCTCTTTTTTTAAAATAGATTTCAGGATTTCGGATCCTTGCGTGGTCACCAATTTAACATTCAAGAAGGGTAGAAGTTTAGTCACCATTTTAAAGATCAATTGCTGCACGTAACGGTATTACAGTTAATCAGGAAAGATGTAAATGAAATGAAATATGAATAATCAGTCGTTCTGTTTCTCTGTAAGTTCCACCGAGGAAACAATCTCAGGATATCTTAAGTTGAACATCAGTTTCATTTGATCTTAGTCTTCGCATTCAAGTAAACTTCCCAGCCAGCTTCTTTCGAAAAGAAACACTAGACTCGAGTCTCGCTCTTGTTAGAGCTCGTCAGTAGTGCATATCCGTGCCACGGCTGGGGCTAGAACTTTGTAAGAGGCTGACTGGAAAGTCTATCTGAATGCGAACGCTGCGATCAAATGGGAGTGTTATTCAACTTAACAACATCACCAAATCCCCGCTTACTCATCAGTAGTCTCTGGGTAATCAGATTATACATTCCAAGTGAAATTCAAAAAGAAGAACAATGTGACAACGATCCACATTGTAATTCTTCCGGACCTGTTCACTTTCGCGATACAGTATGTAGAGATTTTAACTGACCTTGGAAAATGCTATCTTGATGAATGCAGTAAAGATGGGACGAACAAATCAGAAGAGAATGGAGGAACACGCAAAGATTGAGCTTCAGCACGTTATGGTACGATATGATAAAATTCAAAATAACCATATCTCTCGAATGGGTCCTGGAAAATGATCCATCTTTGAAAAATGTGAACTTTCTCCAATTTGAGCACTTGATGCAATTTCCGACATTGCCTCAGTTTTTTGCATCCTCGCATAGCTAGTAAAATAGATGGGATCCTCATCAATACGTTAACTGCCTCGACACATTTTTCGAGCGACGCGGGAAAGAATTAGAGCACACAGTTGTGCTCAAGAAGGGTACACTTCTAAAGTTGCTGTTTGAAGGAAACAATCCGTCACGCTGGGTAACCGAGCTACCAAAAGCAGCAGTTATGAGAACCTGCTGTGCTGCAGCTCTGATCACACTGAATCGGACTTACTACTTTCGTTAACTAAGGGTAGCATATCTACTTTTTCCCTCTTTGTCCTATCTTCTATTGTAGGTCAACACATGTAAGCAGGTTTGGTTCAAACAAGAACAAGTAAGCAGATTCCAAAATGATTAACAAGCGATTTGTTCCAGTCGACCATGGGAATGTAATAATGTTCCCAAGAGGGTTCGCCACAGATTACTAGACATTTGCTAGATGCTGGCCATCATATGTATTCAAAAGCATCATTTACTTTAATCCTGCTTAATGGGAATTATCGATTACTCAGTCTTATGAAAGTTCTGATTTATAATCATCTACGACAACTCTGTGTCCAAAGCTGCCCATTCCGAAATCAAAGCTAAAATGGATTTAAAAGATCTGTGTTCCTGTTTCGCACTTCTTTTGTATGAATTTTATAATTTTTGCATAAAGCTCTACAACTGCTCGGAGTATAAAAACTGGGTTTATCTCGTAAACTATTTTTTTGAAGAAAGGATAAGTAGTCAGTGAATACAAAACAAAATAATTAAAGAAAAACACTGGCGCTGTTGTCTACAATTCTTCATCGTGTCTGATAGCATTCCTAGCTCGAGTGTTCGCTGACCTCTAGATCCCAAAGTGAAACCTTGAAATCAAAGCTTCCACGTACGCGCACTTGATGGAAGTTAATTGATGGAGAGTTAGCAGTGTGACGTTTGTATAGTGTTTTGTAATTTCATTCTGTACATTGTGGTGATCCTAGGGTAAGTACGTATGCTTTGTATTCCGATGCGTCATAATGTGCGAAACCTTAAATCAAATGATTCGACCTTATTCTTGATTTTGTGTCTCTGATTCTCTAATCTTTCACTCTCCATTTTCACTACTGTCGGAATGACCATCTTACACCGTACAGACCCGCTGACGAAGAAATATCTTGAAACTTGTTTGGATCCGGTTTTCGGTTTCCCTTCGCTCGTTCGATCCAGTTGGTCCACTGCAACTACTCTGATGGAAAAACATGGCGTACCAATTGCCTGGTGAGTGTTTATGTTTAATTAGTAATTTTTACGGCTAAATGCATTCAACCAATCAGCGTTTCCTGCTGACAGGGTTAATCGGATGCATGAGACTTATTTGAGGATGCTCATTGAGTTCTTTGCTAATAAGTTCAAAAGTTTCAGACGAGGCTCCCCATCTGGTCACCTCTGTTCCCCAGTTCGAACAAGCAGTACTCATCGTACGGAACTGTGTGGTTGACTTGGTATTGCTGAGAAACAAGAACAAAGATGTGCGACTTGTTAACAACCCAATGGTTTTGTTGAACTTATATTTCGCGCCAGATTGCCAGTTTGCATCGATTGTAGTCACGGCTACACGAAATTGATGTGATGTGAATATTTCAGGTCGTTCACCCCCGTTTAATACTGTCCTTGTTTGGACCCACCATTTTGCGGTAACCGGAGTGAGATTCGAACTGGCACCCTTCATACTGTGAGCCGCAATATCTTCATCCGTTAAGTCGTCGGTGCTTTGAAAATCATCTGAAACAGGGTAGTAAAGATAGTAGTTGTTGGTCTGGACACTAGTGATTCAGCGAATGGAAGGAACATTGGCTCTTAGTACAATTGTTGCCAATGGGAACCTCAGTTTGTACACTTGAAGCGTTCAGGCAATGACGAAAAATCGGTTATTATGGAGTGGTGATTTGAGAATGAGTGTCAAATGGCTAAAATGATTTTTCACGGTTTTGACGTGTTAGCTATTATTGTGGACAAATTTACTTTCGGCTCATGAAATAGATGAATCCTATTACTGCTTCAATGATGTCTGTTAATTTTGCAAAAAAAAATTGCTCAAGAATGAAACTATGTGTTCTGATAGTGCACTTAGGTCAACAATAGTGTATGATGCTACAGTGATCCATTTCCGGGATAACAACAGACCTCCAATTACTGGCCGCGTTTCTTTTGCTTTTGAATTGGACATGAGTGAATGTTCCCTGATGTTCACTTGCACAACCTGCCGCACTTCATTGTGGCCGTTTTAATCTAGATTTAAATCGTTCAAGAGAACATGGGCTGAACAAGTTTCGAACTGGAAATATTTCATGTCGCGAATCACCGGTCATGTGTTCATTGCTTGTGATTGACTGGTTAAAGTATGTAGTATTCGACTTGCTGACATCTTAAACTAGATTTTTGAGACATTCATTATATGGAGCCCCGCTAAACCACCTCTCTTTTTCGGTTTGAGCAGGCTATGCGCGAGCAGTCGAGTTTTTATTTTGTTGGCTTCAAAACACGAACACAACGTTTATTCAAAAAACATTCCTTGTCCCTTATTTCGACAAAATAGTTTGAAGGTGAATACGGATTGACTCGTCATTACCAAATTGTAAATCACACGAAAACTTTTAATGCATCATCTCCATCTGTTGGGACAACCATGAACAATGAAGTGGACGTCAATGTAGCATTCACTACAGTTTAGGCCAACGATAGCCTATGGTTAACAAACAATTGTTCTTGGACAAACCACAGCGCTAGACCGGTTTGTCTTGACGGCCTCAGAACCTGTTGAGAGCTCTGGGCTGTGATGGCGCGCTAAACTGAGGCCAACTCCACGTTGCGGCTGGTTGATATGGTGTGTCATCCGATCGATGAGGCTGGGGACTCACGATATTCCACGACTGAAGTGTCAGTTTGTAAATCTATTGGGTTCACAAACAGATGCTTTATTGTTGAGATCATTGATCTACCGGTTCTGCCTATGTATCTCTCTCCGCAGTTGCGTGAAAATTAGTATTTGCAGTCTGACGCCGATAAGTTGATCTATTTCGCTTGAAGGCACAGGTAGCCTCTGTGTCCGACTAAAGACTAACAATTCTGCGGCATTGTAAGTCCGTTGCAACGAAGAGGCAGTTCATTGAGTTTTCCGCAACGTTTCAGTATCACTCTTGAAGGTTAGACCAGTGTACAATAATTTCTTGGCTACTTCACCATTCTTATTGTTTTTGAGTATCGGTTCGTACTGACGTTTATTAAAACATTCGTGTGATCCATTCCTCCTAGCACCGTCATGAGAATTTTCTTGTGCTGGTACAACGCAGTCGGATGTACAGATTCGATACGCTATGGTGAACAATAAACTGAACGCAAAACGCCTATAATTAATCGGGTTGAGATTAGTGGAGTGCATAGATTGACCAGACCATGTTGGCTTTCTATTACTGTTACGCCATATTGACTCATCGGTTCTTTGTATGATAAGAATGTTGAGTTGAGGCCGACTTTTTTCAGCTTCTGCAATACATGCATCGTCTACATGGTGTACGTAGTGGGGCAGTTGTGAAATAGTGTCAGTTAGTTATCTTTCTATCACGCCTGTTAAAAAAAGAGCAATTAGTACGCACAATGGACTACCCGTGGCCATGACATCAATTTGTTTGTGCGCTTTATTTTGGGAACTGAAGCTGACGCTTTTAGTACACAGCACAAATGTGGTTTTCAGAAGTGGGAAGTTTCCCTGTTGTTAGTTATTTGGTGCTGGTTAACCACTACGTGTGCTTCTTTTCCAGCTGTTGTGTACGGAGTTTATTGTTTGGTACGGCGCTTGTGCACATGATATTCCATGACCCGGCCATCACCTTCCAGAACAATAACAGATAACTGGCTGTTACGTGATACTGGTTCGAGTAGTTCTTCGGCTAAATATAAGCTCTGAATGCTATCTTGCAGGGCGCACCACTTTGAGGAACAGGTCACTTAGCCTTCTGCTTCCGCTGCGTTGTTCGCACATACTTCCGAGGTTATGCCCTTGTGTTTTATCCCCTTAAGCCAGCGATAGGCAAGAATTAGTAGCAAGGCTTACTATAGAGTCAAACCTCTGAGAAATCGGTTACAACCACTATTTATTTGTGGGCAAGTGATTATAAAATACACATCCTAGTTTGGACGTATCCTAGGAATGTAAGCAAACCGTTCATGTAAGGTTTTATGCAGTAAGTGGGACGATGTTGTGTACCTAGACTTCATTTGGATCTGTTTTTCAATTCGTTATGACAAAGCAAGAGAACAGACGGATCTCAAAGTCCAAGACTGATGTTCATATTTATTCCAGACGGTTTAGCAAGGGAATAGATGTAAGCAGTGAGTAAACACGAATTGAAGTAACACAGGAAAAACCCTAACAGTATGGGCAACTATCTTTCATGTTACAGATCTTAAAGTCAATATAAACGAGACAGGTCTACCTAAGTGTTTATACATAACAGTCGATAGATGCATTAGTCGTAATATTGTCGTTGAGGTGAATTGATTGGAAGCTCGCAGTTGGTGCACATAGGTGTTCCTAAAGAAGTCATCTCCACAGAAGTTACAGCGTCTGATTGCGACATTGAAACTGGTATACCGACGTAGAACTAATCACCCAAACAGGAGTCCGCGATCGTATCTAAGCCTTCGGATGTCTCAGAATCACTGGCTCGGACGACCGCAGAGTATTCGAAGTTTGTGATTCAACATCAACGGGGGATTTACCCTGTGTTCTGTCCGGTTCTGGCAAGTACGGATGTCTGGTTTAACCAATACGCATCTATCTTAATGGCAATGTTGGACTATACTGGACTAGTATTAGACTATCCTTAATGATAACAAGATAATCAGTTTGATTCCTTTCATAGCTAGGGCATGGATGTCTGTTGCATTTCGTCGACTCGTTGTAGTCCGAAGAGCATCTATTAGAGAAAAACAGGCTAGTTACATGGACCATGTTTTTGTACTTCATCAACTTCAACTATTTCTACCGACCGAAAATTACTGTTTGTCAAGGCGGCGTGCATATACTCAACTAAGTGTATTGATTTACGCTTTCGGAGTTGTTTAAATGCAGGGATATACTGTTCAATTATGTGGACTTATTATCGGCGCTCTGATGTAGTACGTCCGCTCTGACCAGGGTTCACAGGTAATCATCAAGCACCTTCCACACCAAAAGTGATATCCGTCACCGGTTTTATTCAACTTGTTCATAGACACAATTTTATTGGAACACTGTTCATGACAGTCGCCGGATTCAGACATAGATGTCTTTCCTGGTGGGGATGTGACGGACCTGAAGTATACTGACTGCTAAGTATTGTTGTTTGATGGTTTGCAAGATTAGCAGATGTGAGATGATACTTCCTTTCCTGTCCAGTCTTTCGGAATGCGCTCTACAGCTTCAAACTGTAAGATTTTACCACAAGACAGTACCGTTAGTCTTTGACCTGATACTGGCTTTTTGAGTTTGTTGACCAGTTCGTTAATATATATAGCTGTATTTGGAATAGATGGAGTATGGAGAGTAAAATTAGAAATATTTTTGTGGCTAGGTTGGTCTTCATTTATTTGGACCAGCTCGACCTAACGGTTGCATTTATAGGGTTACAGATGAAGCAATCTTACTGTACATCTGTCAGCCATGTCTTTTAAGAGTGTGGTTATGAGGCTAACCGGTTACTTATCTTTACGTTCAACGTATGTCTCGGGAGACCCCGGTTTCTGATGACCGTGGAGATTAAGAAGCAATTTTTTGGTAGAGGCTCATACAAGTTCGCTCGCTCGAACACGGAGGATGTATTGA